>BQNB010128956.1:0-19199 GCA_026074375.1 Tanacetum coccineum
GTTTGGTAATTGGGTTTAGGAATACTAGAATTTGGTGTTAAAAAAACCCGGTTCGTCAATAGAATATGTAAAAATTCAGAAACCGGTTTCTCCTTAACCAAATCGGCGGTTTACAACCCGGTTTAAGATAAATGGATCGGGCCGGTTTGAAACCGGTTTTTATTGAACCGCTTTTTTGGATTTATGTGGCATAAAGTTGGCATGTGATATGGCCGCATTAGGGGCAGCTTTTGCCAATTTTTTAGTATTACCAGGCACGATTTCTTTTTAAGTTTTGGCATGGACAACAAAGAACCCTTGGACTACTAGATTAGATCCTAGTTATAGTTTTTAGAACCTAACCACAGGATGTGTGGTATAAATAAAAACACTTGTCAAATCTTGACTATGTAAAGTGTAAAGGCAAGTTGTTCATGATATAATACAATTCCGTTTTATACCTCACTATTTCATAGTACCGTTATCCAGGGTTGCCCCTGATTTTGTAAAACCAACCTTTCAAAATTAATCTTATTTCGACGTCATCATTGGTATGGATTGGTTATCCAAGTATCATGCCAAAATTCTCTGCGACAAGAAGGTCATCCACATTCCTATCAACGGTGAAACTTTGATCATTCGAGATGACCAAAGCAAAACCCGACTAAATCTCATATCCTGTATAAAAACCGAAAGGTATATGTCCAGGAGATCCATCTTTCTTCTTATCTTTCAGAATGTGTATCGACTACCGGGAGTTGAATAAACTTACTATAAAGAATCGTTACCCATTACCAATGATTTATTCAACCAACTTCAAGGTTCGAGTGTTCCCTCAAAAATCAACTTAAGATCTGGTTATCATCAACTGAAAGTAAGGGATAAAGACATTCCCAAGACTGCTTTCAGAACATGGACACTATGAATTTCAAGTAAATGCCATTTGGTTTAACGAACGCACCTACTATATTCATGAATCTCATGAATCATGTGTGTAAACCATACTTGGACAAATTCGTAATAGTATTCATCGATGATATTCTTATCTACTCTCGTAACAAAGAAGATCACACAGGTCATCGGAGAATCATTTTTGAATTACTCAGAAAGGAGGAATTGTATGCCAAACTCTCCAAGCGTGATTTCTGGATCAGTATCGTGTAATTTAGTGTCTCATTATTCTTCTCATAATTTTGGAAAATCATACCACCAAGGAAACATCTTCTACTTAACACCGTTTTGATATCATATGCTTAAATAGGATGATTTATAATCATCTTATTGAAATGAATTAGGACGCTTCTTCATTTGAATAAGGAAATTATAAATCACCGAACTATAAATTTATAAATTCTCAGTTACAAGGATTGGGACGCCTCTGTTTGTAAATGACAAATTATAAATGAGTGGGCTTAAGTATGGCATTCGTACAAACAATTTTCTTTCAATCCATTTGTATAAATAATTCCTTTTCTTCATTTAATCATTTTCATTATTACCTTCATACAATTAAGTCTCTAGTCATCATCTGTTCATTTCCAAATCTGTATCCAACATGATTAGCAACTCTCTTACAATTCATAATCATTCCTTAACATCACTCCGACATTCAACTAAATCTCGGGACGAGATTTCTGTAAGGGAGGAGGACTATAACAACCCGAAATTTTCATCAATGAAATATCTACTTATTATATTATGATCACATTTGTACGGGAAATTTTTCGCTTTATTACATTCTATTATGTAACATTATTTACATAGCAAACTAAACGAGTTCACACAACCTATCTATGCCATCTATATCTATGTTTATATCATGTAAACCTCCTAATATGTCAAGTCAATATCTTAATATCATTTTTACCAAGTACATTATTCATTTAAACGTACTTTTCAAAGCGTTATCTCAAAACAAGCATTAAACGTTAACGTTTACATCAAAACCCTAATTATATGTAATGTATACCTATAAAATGAATGTACAAGCCTTTAAAGCATGTATACAAGTATCAATGCACAACATTTGAATATCTTTTCCCTCCTAAATCAAGTTACAACTTTCTAAAGCCCAATGTATAAGTCAATTGTGCATGAAATACAAACTAGGTCGTTTTACCTCCTAAATCATGTTTATATCTTACCACCACTTTAACACAAGGTACAAACACCCAATGCACAACTTCTAAACCCTAATCCTAAAACCCTAATTCATCTAACCCTAAACCAAAATCATAAAACCATAGCAAACCCGTTACACCCTTAAACTAATTCATAGTTTTCAAGAAATATGATCGGTTGATAAAACATAGGATCTGAGAAAAATCAATAGGTTCTGGATATTAAGTGAAAATACTAAGTTTTAGCCCTATGTCTTGTGATCATTTTGCCGGTGGACTCAACCCGATTCGATATCGGATGAATTAGTTATAGCCGAAATGGTAAAAGTGCGCAGATTCTGCACACCTGTAGTAAATGGTTGTTATCTCTAAATTTTTGTATAGTAACCCCTAAATATGTAAAACTAAAAGTTGTAGAGGACTCAAATATCTAACCATGCTCACTGGTTTGAGCTTCATCGGAGTTACGGTTTGTAAATGGCAACCGTTTTACCGAGACTGATGTTGGCTGTCCAAAAACAGCCATGTATAAATCAAACCAAACACCCCTAAAACGTCTAGAACCACCATGATATCATCACACCCTCACCCTAGCACCTCCATGACATCTCCATAGCAGCTTACAAGTACCTCAAACACATTCCATGGCCACCAAGAAGCTACATCATCACCTTGTTGTTCCATTTCTAGCCAAACCACACAAACACCCTCCAAAACCTTCCACCTCTCTTAGCTAGTATCCTAGACCTCCATAGCTCACAACACTCATCCTATAGCATCCCTTAGTCACCACTCTCTAGCTCTTAACCTTAGCCATAAAGAAAACTTTGGCACAAAGGCTTCTTTTACCCTATAAATAGTCAAACCAACACCTCATTTTAAATCATCCCCCACATCTCATCTCTTACCCACAAATGGAATTCTAACACTTCCATAGCAGCAATAGAAGATCAAGAGAAGTCCCTAAGCTTAGAATAGAATCCAAGAAGCAAAAAAAATGAAGTCTTGAAACCATTTCTAGGCGTACGGATCATAAAAACCCTTTCCGACCCACTTTAGCTCAAGTAAGCCTAAGATCTTGTTCTATAAGCTTATAATCAATATATGAATGTTCATAATACTCTTAAGATCATGCATGAATTCTTGTTTGAAGCTTTGAATCCTCAAACCCATGTGTTTTTGATAAAAACCCTAAAAACGACCCGTTTTGATTTTCTAACTAACGAATCCGTTTTCTAAACTTTTGTTACGTTAAAACATCTTATTTTTGCTTATTCTAATAAGCTATAACCTGCAAATATCATTTAGATTCTTAAAATAAGCTTGCATGGCGTTTTGGACTCGTTTTGTAAATAATTTCCATGCAAGGGGTATATATTGTAACTTTTTGAAACTTATAACTATAGGGGCTGAAAATGTCATTATTTCAAAGTTATAACTATAAGGACCTATTTTGCCAAGTTTCAAAGTTAAAGGTTTAAATTGTATATACTTTATATATAAAGGACTAAACTTGTAAAAGTTTATAATCCAAGGGTATATTTTGCCATTTTTGCAAACTTAATAAAATATTATATTTTTATATATAAATTATAAAAATATATATTAATATTATAAAACTTGATTTTATTAAAACCCGACACATTTGTCGTTATTAATCACCGATCGTCGCATTATAAATCAATTACGTTACATATTTAACGTAACTTATCATCAACTAGCTTTTGAAAAATTTAACATTTTATCGTACCACGTTAGTAGGGAGCTTCATGTGAGGGGTTTCATTTGGGTATACGTTTTGACGAGTTTGTTGGGTTTACGATTTAAAGTGCCCTGGCTCCTCAAACGTTTACTACATGACCTCTGAATTATGATGGCCCGAACAGTGATGCAATAATTCCATAATAAGTTCAATCAAATGATATTACATTATGACATAAAACATATTCAATCAAACTAAGACTTGACATATTACCCAGGTTGTGTGACGAAGCCGTTACTTTCATTTCATATACTTTTGCCATCAATCAGATTTCACTGTACTGTTAAGGTGAGTTCATAGCCTCACTTTTAAATCTCTTTAATGTTTTCATAAACCCGTGAGGGGGATACATGCTATAAATTATGAATACAAGTGTTTTTCAAACTATATGCTATCCTGATATACTATTACAACTAATGTCTAAGTCACTTTATGCCAAAAGACCCTCACTATCATGGACCATTAATCACTTGCGAGTGAACGCGAATATTGTGGATAGGCCTATCGGGATTGACGAATCCCGTTTGTGTTAGCCGGATAGGTAACCAAACGCACTATATTTGAATCTCATAGGTATATGGCAATTGCCTACACCGAGGGCCATTATCATTATATATATCATTGTTGATATATACACAAGTCAGTTTGTGTGCCATGAGCTTAGACGCAATTATATAATACCACAATGCAATAATACTGATTTCTATAATTCAATGCAATCATTACACTTATGGGTATAACAAGGAATCTCACTGTTTATTTATCATAAAACCTATGAATTTCACTCAACCTTTGTGTTGACTCTTTTAAGCATGTTATCTCAGGTAATTGAGCAACTTAAGGCATGGAGTGGCACGGACTTGAAGATGGCTAAATTGTTATCATTCAAACTTTATGTTTCTAGATTTTGGGACCTCCTTTTGTAAAACTCTGATGAATAAATGAATGATAACTAAATTTTCAAAAACGTCTCTTTTGAATCGTTTTCTATGATTATGACTGTTGTACTATGAAGTAATACCCCAGATTAGCTTCCGCTGCTATATGTAAAAATGGGGGTGTTACAGATTGGTATCAGCGCCATGGTTATAGAGAACAAGGTTAAAACCTTAACTATAACTACTTTTCTTTTCTAGCCATCAAAGTCCTCCGTGCCACTGCAGTTTCCAGAATAGTATGTGTAAGAAATTTCCATGGTAGATAATACATAACTATTATATTATTATATAAATAACTTATGTTATTTCCACTGGATTGTTACAGTCATGTCTTCGTCCCCTCATTCTACTATCACTTCATCTGAGATTCGATATGGAAAATGCTTTTTCCACTATGAATATTCATAACTATACTTCAGCTTCGTCAGCTACATCGGGAAGCATTTTTTTTAACTCTTTGGAAGATTCTAGGGATGGTATGATCCCACCAACATTCTCACTTTTCTACAATAATCCATATCTGAAGGACATGCAAGCATATGATGCTATTCCACCACCTCAAGCTATTATTGCTCTACCAGCTGTTTTACCTCTATCTTCAGTATTATCACTACCACCAATGTTTTATTCCCGAGATTTCTTTCCTCCCGAGAAAATTTCACCACCTAAAGACACTGAGACTCCTGTTAAATCACCCATTTCAGTATCTCCATCTTCATCAGTAGGATCTTCATCACCGGTTAGGTCAACTACATCACCACCAGACTATCCCTTTGATAAGTCTATCTTCGCAGAATTAGATAACTCATTATGGATCATACCGCGACCACTAGGAGAAGAACCAGTCCTCGAGGAATCTAATGAATTAGATGCTTGTCAGAAAGTTCATCTCTGGAAATAAGGATACCCAGATTCGTCGTCAAGAGTCTTCTAGACAAAATCCAAGAACTCAAAAACAACGAAGGAGAACCACTAGATTAGATCTATGTCATTTACAGCTTTCTAGAATCTAGCCACTGGATGAATGGTATAAATAATGACGCTTGTTATATAAATTATATAGACAAGTTGTTTATGATCTAATCCTGTGTAATACTTACTATGGCAAGAGTCTCGGATGCATCACAAAAACAAGTTCTAGAATTTAATACACCTACGGTACAACACATCATAAATTTAAACCGATCTCAATGCTCAAGAAAAGGCGACGAAAGACCACACGTACACATCCAGTAACGACGGAATAGACACATGTGAACTGCTTACTCCTAACTCAAGAAGCTAAAGGTATAAAAACTAAATTGGGTATCAATAATAGATACCCGAATTCCTAAAGAACTAAAGGCAAACCTCACATTTTTTGGGGCGGAAATTCATGAGGGTTATTGTACTATCATATAAATTCCTGATGTGGATTAAAGCTTTAAATTCATACAACTAGTTTATAATTAACTCGATTTCCAACTATACACACACGGTAAAGTATAAACCCCCAATTTATAGTATTGATTCACGAATGTAAATATAATCGATTTAAGAATGTTTAGTTATTTAAAAAGATCATCTATTATTCATAATGAAAACCCTTTTGGCCTTTATCTTTTATTATGAAAATGCTTTAAGTGTGATTCGTGTTTGATAAGGAGTAATATAAACTTGCTAAACCAAGTTCGTTAGACATGTGGTTTAGCATTAAACTCTTTTGTACTTAGGTTAATGCTCGTTTACTTAGCCAATCCTCACAAGGCTAAGGTCTACTTGTCGTAGACAAACAACTTGGAAATCAATCACTTAACCGGAGTCTTTTGACCTATATCCGGGATAAGTGATGATCAAACGAAGATTAAAGAGTCCAAGTTCAAAAGAATCAAGCTTATATTATTCATATCAAAAGTCAAGTTTGATCCATAATAATCATATAGCTCCTAACCAAACATGTTAATCTACTCAACAATCAGAATAACAACACATATAACAATCATGATAAATCCAACATTCATATTATCAAAGGATAGAAACATGTTTTTACCAAATTCCAAGAGTAAGGTTCCAATCTTACGATGCCTTTCAAGAATAAAGCAATAATTGACTATAGTAACACTAGCAACTCCAACTTCCTGAGATTTTACTTCCTTCTCTACCCGAAAAGTGATGAAGGTGGTGGTTAACCTTCAAAAACTTCCTGAGAACTACTAAAACTATTTAGAACTTATGGTTGATGATTAAAAGATGAGAATTGGATGATTTGAGTGATGATTTCCTCCAAAATTCATGCTCTATTTATACTTAAGGAGTTCTCATCATCAGTTGGAAGAGTTGGGCAAGCCAAGAGTTGCTCAATAATGGCAAGCATAATGATTATTGAGTAACTGTCAGGAAAGTGCGCCGCACTTCAGAAACTGTGCGCCGCACTTGGTGTTTCATTAAATGGCATTTACTTTGTTTTGAAGTACGTCGCACAAAATAAATTATGCGCCGAACTTTTGCTTTGTTCATTAACTCCTCCGTGGATTCTCTTCTAGATTCTTCTTGTAACGACCGTTAGTGCATTTAACTGGATTTCTTTGCATCGTTATTCCTTTTCGTTACTTTTGGTCCTGAAATGAATATTACACAACAAACAAGCAAACTTTGCAACATTTCATGCGCTAACGTATATATTTAGTATATTTTCGAGGGATATTTTATGTATATTTGGAGCGTTATCAAATCCCCTCATACTTAGCTTATTGCTTGCCCTCAAGCAATCAAAGCGAAAGTATTTCGTTTTAGCAAAACAAATTAATGATCACAAGCATAGATAACACGGCAAAGCAACTCACGAATTTTTATAGATAAGTTTATTTTCACACTCGCTCAATTTGGTAAAAATAGATAGTAAACGGAAGTCACTCATACGCGCAATCATGAAATGTTCAAATTACCATAGACTTGTACAAGAAACTAAACTTTACCGACATGGCGTAAGCACCAAACATAAACATCATAAGAGGTAATTTGTTTAGTGATATTATTTATTATTTGTAGAAAAAGGTTTTATAAGTAAATCATAATCCACCTTATCCGTAATGCAACCAATTATTCTTTCACAGTAATACTTTTTTTTATGATAACTCCACTTCACTTGGGGGAAACTTGTTTCCCCCCTATACTTAGGATAAGCAAACTTCTTTGCTTATATATAATAGAAACATTTAAGCTATTCAATTCACACGGATAAAATTTTAGATAATTTAGTTAAAAATCTTTTTGAACAAAATTATTGGTTACTTATATTTATATTTTTATCACCTCTTAATCAATAAAATGTTTATAACATGCGAACGTGTTCCTACTGCGGTCTCATAAAGATTTCAAGCATAAGTTCTAGAATTAACAAATCACCGGCACACTCATATAATTTAAATCGATACCAATGCTCCAGAAAAGGCGACAAAACTACACATACACAGCCGTAACAACGGATGAGATATTTGCAATTGTTCACTCCTTAACTCGAGAAAGCTAAAGATAAAATCATCTTAGGTATCAAGAATGGATACCCGAATCCTTAAATTCTAATCCTCGCTTTTTATGGGTAGTATAGGTATGCTAGTAATGTTATCAATCCCGAGTCGGATTGCTTGTATATGATCATAAAATGTTATTTTTCAAAAAAAAATTCATCATTTTAATCTTTTACCTTTTCAAAACTTTTCCAGTTTATCTCCCCCCATACTTAATATGAGCATTGTCCTCAATGTGAAAATATTATAGAGAAAAGATAAAATAGAAAAATGAAATATACTTTTCAATTGTGATTTATACTCTGAATCTTTTCTTCGTGCCAATTCGTCTCGCGCCTCCTGTTTCTTTTCCTGTTACAAGTATAGACATTGCATAGCACACAAAAAGTAATAATATTCCTAATAGATTAATAGTATAAAGTATGATAATATTGTTTTTTAAATGTCAACAGTGGCATTTTACACACCATAATAATAATAATAATAATAACGTTTTAGAAATTATTTTTGAAATATATATGACCCAGACATGCGGTCACATAACCAACTCGTATCATCTTGATACTACTCATCATCATCATGTTGTTGCTGCGGTGGATGGTACTGTGGTGGGTACTGCTGGTAATACTGATCCCAGCCATGTGCTCGAACACTCCATGGTACCTGTCCCAATGATATGACTGTCTGTACTCCATCCTCTCTATCGTCTCCTGACGTATCTCTATACGACCCATCCTATCATATAAGTCTTGCATAGACGCTCTTGGAGGTCTAGGAATTCCAACTCTTGGTACACCCGACTGTGGATCCTCAGGAATAAGTCTACCCTAAGAGTCGATCAAATCCCTAAGTGTAGTCGTATCCAAATCTCTACAGTAAATCGGAGCACTCAAGCTCCTTATCACATCATCTGTCAACACCCTCGTCTTTCTAGCAAGCTTAGTGATAAACTTCCCACAACAAATTTGGCTCTCACTCTGAGTACCAGCTCCTTTCCTCTTCATCCACCTTGCGATCAACCAAGCCACATTTGCATATCCATTCTGGTGTCTAGCATCAAACATACTTAAGAGCCACAAATTACTTTTCTGAATTTTGTCATACCCAGTCGTCTTTTGACATAAATCATAGGTGATCATCTTGTGAATCACCCTCAAAATTGGGTTCCTGATAGTAGAAGTATGACTCCTAGATAAACCAAGGTTTTCCGCTCTACTGATTCTCAACCAATACTCCTGAGCATTAAAATGCACATCACTACGCAAACCTCCTTCAAAATAAACATTAAAATCGTCTTCATCAAGCTCAGTAGCTTGATATAGCCCTAACCTTTGAGCAAACTCCAACAAAGTCAAACTGTGAGCACGTCCACCAAGTCTAAACTTGATGATCTTCTTGGTTTGCAACTCATCGCTAGCACACACTTCATCAAATTCATAAGTTGAGTAGAATTCATGGCAAAGCTCCGCATAAATTTGCTCATTGATGTTAAAGGCTCTTATCCACACAACAGAAGTGAATATCTCCTCATTAGACTCAGCCTCACGAACCCAAATTCTCAACATATCATCAATTTCTCCGTCACATCCCATTCTATTCAATATATCCCAATTTACGATACATGGGGAGTAAAGGGGATTATCTTATAGACTATCACGATCTAAAAATAATGGTTTGATTCAATGAAATAAGGACATGTTTGGTTAAGGAACAAGAAACATTATGGATAAACTTGAGTAGATAAATGATTCACGAATGTAATTATAATCGATTTAAGAATGTTTAGTTACTTAAAAAGATCATCTATTGTTCATAATGAAAAACCCTTTCGGCCTTTATCTTTTATTATGAAAATGTTTTAAGTGTGATTCGTGTTTAATAATGAGTAATATAAACTTGCTAAACCAAGTGCGTTAGACATGTGGTTTAGCATTAAACCCTTTTGTACTTAGGTTAATGCTCATTTACTTAGCCAATCCTCACAAGGCTAAGGTCTAGTTGTCGTAGACAAACAACATGGAAATCAATTACTTAAATGGAGTCTTTCGACCTATATCCAGGATAAGTGGTGATTAAACGAAGATTAAAGAGTCTAAGTTCAAAAGCATCAAGCTTATATTATTCATATCAAAAGTCAAGTTTAATCCATAATAATCATATAGCTCCTAACCAAACATGTTAATCTACTCAACAATCATAATAACAACACATATAACAATCATGATAAATCCAACATTCATATTATCAAAGGATAGAAACATGTTTTTACCAAATTCCAAGAGTAAGGTTCCAAATCTTACAACTCCTTCCAAGAACAATTGACTATAGTAACACTAACAACTCCAACTTTTTGAGATTCAGCTGTGCTTTACTTCCTTCTTTACTCGGAAAGTGATGAAGGTGATGGTTAACCTTCAAAAACCTCCTTAGAACTACTAGGATAACTTGGAATTGATAAATTGATGATTGAGAGATGAAATGGGATGATTTAAGAAGCACAATTCGTCCTCCTTTTATAGCTAAGTTCTCATCATCAGTTGGAAGAGTTGGGCAAGCCAAGAGTTGCTCAATAATGGCAAGCATAATGATTATTGAGTAACTGTTAGGAAAGTGCGCCGCACTTCAGAAATTGTGCGCCGCACTTGGTGTTTAATTAAATGGCATTTACTTCGTTTTGAAGTACGTAGCACAAAATAAATTATGCGTCGCACTTTTGCTTCGTTCATTAACTCCTCCTTGGATTCTCTTCTAGATTCTTCTTGTAACGACCGTTAGTGCATTTAACTGGATTTCTTTGCATCGTTATTCCTTTTCGTTACTTTTGGTCCTGAAATGAATATTACACAACAAACAAGCAAACTTTGCAATATTTCATGCGTTAACATATATATTTAGTATATTTTTAGGGATATTTTATGTATATTTGGAGTGTTATCAATTCCTATCTATGAGACGCTATTAATACTCGGTTTTCGTCGGTATGTGTCATAAAAAAATTTAAATTTGGGTAAAAATCACCTTTTATGCTATGTTTCGATATATTACCCATCATTTTAAGGACAAATCAAATGGCAAATGAAAGAATAGTTTCTAAGGCTTATTTCCCCCTTACACTTAAGTTGAACATTGTCCTTAATGTTCTATAGAAGTACCCGTAAAAATGAATTAAAGGGAAAAGAAAACAAGTAAAAAAAACTAGTACTCTCTTGGTTTGCTCAATAATGGAGAAGAAACATGCGATAACTGGTTAAATCATCCTCCAATAATCATCCAATGAAACTTCCTAAGAACTTCCAAGTTTCTTCTCGTCAATTATAACCTGTAATCAAAGACAAAGACAACTACACCAAGCATAAAATGTGCGATTTACAAATATACAATATGAAATTAGGGTTGACTCGATAAAACAGTAAATATAGGATGAGAGAATTGTTAATCTCATGGGTTTTGTAGGTTTATAACAGAAGATTACATATTTTAAATGTTATGCAAGTTTTATTTTCAAAAATAATTAAAAACTTTATGTTTTCTAGACCTGGGTGTTTGACGCCGTTAGGAAAATCCTGACCCCATCACAGGTGTCATGGTGACAGTGTCGCGTGTAAATTGTGACGCCGTCTCTATGTTCTATGAAAACAAATTTTTTATTTTTGATGAAAAATTTCCTGCACTTGATTCCAAAAGTTAATTCCTGTACAAATGGCTGCATAAAATCTGAGATTTGACAATTTACTCATATGACTTAAAACTGACGCGAATTAATCTAAACAATTCATTTTATATGTTTGAATTTGGTTCTAAAAACCGGATATTTCCCCTACACTTATTTTGTTGCAAAATACATTTGATTGCAAATAAGACGAAGTTACAAACAAACAAAGCATGATTACAAAGTAATTCAAACATAATAAAACAAACAATAAAGAATTAAGACACAAGACACTCCTAATATGCGATAAAATAAATATTGGGTTGCCTCCCAAAAAGCGCTTGTTTTTATTCGAGTCACGAGCCTGACTCTACCCTTATTTAACAGATAAAGGGGAGGGTTCCCCTACACTTGAGTTCAAGTGCAGGTGATAGTAACGATACATACCATCGTGATGAGAAGGAGCCATACGTTGAGAAATTTGTTGTTGAAGAATAGGCTCTAAACGGTGTGCTTCTAGAATTCTACCTCTCTCTACTTCATTTGGCTTATCCAATAAACTAAGTTCTTCTCCTAGAGGAGAAACTTCCTTAGATTCTAATCCACAATCATCATCAAACATCTCCCAATTTGAAATATCAACACCTAGGGATACACTTTTTCCTAATAAACCCGGTTTAAATCCATAATGTCTCTTAGGGTCATTTATACCTGGGTTATAATAACTATACACACCCTTAGGATGGGAATTTGCCACGTGAGGTGAAGGCGGTGTTTGAGTTGTTAAATAATCTACTACCTTCATCCTAGAACTATCTGGACTATGTGGTTTGATGGGTGGTTCGGGGCCTATTACGTCTCCTAGACCTACATTAAGGATGGACTATTGAGTAAAGGTTGAGGCTTCGGTCTATCAAAACTAGTAACTTTCCTAGAACTAAAAGGAGTGTTGTAATTACAATTGAAGCCTACTTCCTCTAGTTTTGTTTCATCAAAGGTTCTACCTCTATCGGGGTTCCTAAAGTCTTTTCTACTTCTTCCGGGTAAGTCACGAGCGATGTGTATTCCTCAAATGACGGTAGGGTTTGTGTGGTACTCTAAGGGCTTGCAACTCTTATCCCATTATTCATCGTACTCAGGCTATCTACACGCTCATCATAATCTAACCATGCCATGCACCTAGGTACCTGTACCCTAACCATATCATCCCTAACTATTTAAGCATTTGGATTTGCTAATGTTTCATTATAAATAACGCTTGTTGGGTTGCTACATTTTTTTTATCATATTGTGCACAATCCTCTATGGCATACCATGCTCCTATATCACTAAACTTCCTAAGATCCCCTTCTGCTGTCAAATTGATGATATGCCAGGATAATGAGTCGAGATGTTTAAGATAGATTTCAATTAGGGTCCATATACTAAGGCCATGATTCGAGACTTTTCGGATTACGTCTTTAAAACGAGTCCACGAATAATAGAGAGATTCATCTTGATGTTGTTAGAACACCAAGAGTTGATCACAGAAGAATACATCAAACCTACCTACGCTAGAATAACCATACCTATTCATTATAATTTACAAATTTACAAATGTTACGAACAAAGGGCACAAAGAAAAAGATAGACTACAAGAAAGCTAATATGCGGAATTAAAGTCTCACTTGAAAGGATTCAAGCGAGTAGAACTAAGTTAAACAATGATCAAAACCTAACTAATCCCCACGCAGCAGCACCAAAAACTTGATGCGGTTGTCGTAGGACTTCTACACGAAGTATAGGCAGTGACTCCTATTTGGTGTAGTGTAGTTTAGCAAGCTCGGGGTTAATCTGAACTTGAGTGTGTTGAGTTGTGTGGTTATGTTGTTTTTGTGGAGTTTTAAGGTTTGCTTCTTTCCTGGATTTTTTTTTTTCCTTTAGTTCTTTTTCTGTTTTTTGTTTGTTTATAGTTTTATTGGGGAATAGGTTGGCAAGGCTTGATCACGGTCTAACAGAATTCTAAGGGTTGAAGGAAGATTCTTTTTGTATTTTTGTATTTTATAGAAAGCAAGTAAATTATATTTTATTGGAGGAGAGGTTTAGTTTAGTATTTAAACTGAAATATAATCTAAACTAATATGATAACAATAAGATAAATATTGTGTCTATTTAAGCCATGTATTTCTCCCTAGTTCTGCTTCTACCTAGTGTTGTTGCCCTGTAACTTGTGACTGATTATGTGTAATCTTTTTCCTAAAGCATGACACGAATATACACGACAACCCGCCGTCTACTTAGTATGCTGCTAGAGCAAAGGAACATGCAATTGTTAGCATGAAGGACTATTACACGGCCCCTAGAAGTTTACTAAGTGCATGTAAATTACATTTAAAACGGGATCAACCGTATTAGGGGGCAAGGGAGTATGAAGTACTGGTACACGATGTATCATTTCCTAACACAATCATGTTTACCCTAGATAATATCAAACAGCAATTAATTATAGACGGACTATGCCATCCATCATAAATCTGACATTTAGGTTTAATACAATCATAAAAAAACTTAGTTGCTTTAGCCAAAGGCATGTTAAAGATAAAGCAAGAACTATTGTAGCAAACAACTCATAAGACATATTAAATGATTAAGTTAAACCTTACTTGAATTAAAACATGCATTGGATGAAGTAAAATAGGGTATTTTTAGGCCCTTAAAATCATTTCCTATCAATATGGGACCGCCCCCAACAGACACTTAATATTTCTCACTTTGTCAAAAATTTCCAAAACTAAAAAACAAACACCCCTCTTCCCTGCTGGTGCGACGAACACGAACCAAAACAACCCAAAACTCAAAATCAACCACCAAAACACTAATTGAAGATCAAATCAACACTAATAATAATTCCTAACATCACAAAGATCATCAATTGTAAGTCATTTCATCTATTTTCTTTCAATTTGAGTCTAGGATTTATGATGAACACAAAAATTAAAATTGGGGATTTTCCATTTTTCTTTCAATTTTGTACAATTAGAACTACTAGGATATAATGTATAACTAATATGCTTCCCTTAGACATAGGATTTACATACACTAGTGAGTTTGTCAAAAAATTGATTTCGAACTAAAACCCTAATTTTATTTTCAAATCACTCATGTTAGGAACATAATAAAATTGTTGTTATGCATTGTTAATACAACTTAAAAACATTTTTAAACACATGCATAATGATCTCATGAACAAAGGTCGAGATACATAATTCATATGTATTTTTCGACATGTTTGGATGAGCAAAATCAAAATAAGGAGCATTTGGGTTAACTCTTAGGATTTTATTTTTAGGTCGAGTTAATCGTTACTCCACATTTGTCACATTTAGGCACACACTAGAAACATTGTGAATAAAATGTTACAAGTAAAAGACCATTAAACATGACTCTATTTTTCTATTTTAGGTGACAATGCCTCGAATCACCGGATTAGATCACCAAAATACCCGTAACTACATTCCACTCATATCAAATGAATTCAATCAAACATTAAGAAACACCATTGCAAGCCTTGGAAAATGGTACTTTCATAAGGGTAGGGTTGTGAGTCAAAATTTTGAAAACATAAGTCATATCCGCGCTAAGTTTGGATTAATTGGTTTTGATTGTTTGTTGAACATAAACGAACAAATTATTCCTCGTTTTGTTCTCGAGTTTTATAGTCAACTCACGTTTGACTATAACTCTGAGGGTTATTTTGTGGTCAACTTTGTCATACAAAGTAAGTCATTCTCTCTCACTCTCGAGGAATTTGGTCAAATCTTGAAAATCCCTTTCAAAGGTCAAGTGACACACACCGACATGTGCTTACTCGACTACTTGTCAATAAGTGCTCCAAGTAAAGGTCGTTACAAAACCACTCTCCCTCACCAAATGTCATCAAGTCTCTTATTCAAGTCCCTCGACAAGGTCAAGTCACTCGTACCAAAAACAAGAAACCCGTTGTCGTAGATAAAAACAAAATTTTAACCCGCAAAATTCAACCTCATATGAAACCATGGGTTGATATCATTCGTGAAAATGTCATTTGTCTAGGAGGTCATCGGGATCATGTCTCCGCGTGTCTTTGTCATATGCTTTATTGCATTGAAACCTCCACTCCATACAATCTAGCATTTTTCATTCTCAAACGAATGGAAAAGACTCGAAATAAACCTAAGGAACTCTTGCCTTATGGAATGCTTTTGACTAGATTGTTCAAACATGTTGTGTCCGTCTTTCCTGAGTTAGCAATTGATCACTACATCTCATATGATCGAGTCATGCATCCCCTCGCTCCTCATTATGAGCGAAAGACGCGATCGGATCATGGCAAGAAAAGACCTCGTGATTCAAATGCTAGCTCTTCTTCCACAACTCAAAATCATCCATCCTCATCTCATCCATTGGATGACACTGTTGATGTAAATGATGAAGAATCATTTCGTTCCAATTCTTCTTCTCCTTCTCAAAATGTCTCTTCCTCATCCAATGTTGTCTCTAGAGTCCGTCAAAACCCTCCTCGTGAAAGTCATCACTTGAACACCTACCTCTCCGAAACTATAAACATTCAAACTCAACATCGAGATGATCACCAGAAAGGGCTAAGGTCAATTGGAAAATCTCTTAAGGACATGATGAGTGGAAAACGGAAGTGAACATGTTTGCAAAAACTATTATAAAATTTTATTCTTATTTATATTATCTAGTACATTATGCTTTAACTTTTTAATTTTCTCATTAGGACTAAGAATGGTAAAAGACGATTACATGGGACTTGGATGATCTTTTCAATTTTATCATCCTATCAACTTTCTATGTGAACTAATTCTAGGAGATTATGACATGCGTATAAAATTACTATATGCTAAATGATTTGCATCTTAATTTAGGACCCTATATTCTTGCTTAAATTAGTTAATTCTTGAATTTGGAAGATGCTAAAATCACTAGACACAAGAAAGAGAAAAACTAGAAAATCTCGCTCTCTCCAGAAAATGCCCCCAATAAAGAACTGGCGGCCTCCCAATATATGGAACCGCCTAACAATATGGGACCGCCAACAGCAGGGAACAAAATTTTTAAGTTTACCTCTATTTCTGTATCTTTGACCCTGCTATACATAGTCTCCTGCTGGAATTTCTCTATTTAGCCAAACCACCTCTTGAACCTTTTATCACTCAAACCATGCTTTCCCACTTTCTAACATTACTTCCATTATTCAACTCATCCATCCTTCTTCATTCACCATCACCAACTTCTTCTCCTTATCAACTTCACTCTCACCACCAATGTCTTGCTCAAACCACCATCCAAAATTCTCTAGAAAACCAACAATGTCGGTAAGACAAGTATGGATGCGCAAGACATCCACTCCAAAATCATCACCTCCTTCCCAAAATGACCCACCTCCATTTCCTCCAAGAGTCCATCTTCAATCTCCTTCACCACCATCCTACAATCCACTAAGAGATCAAACGATTAACCAACTTCACAACATCTCTACCATTCTTGTTCATACACTAACCCATCCAATGCCTACATTCACGTATCACCTTCACCACCACCATAACTAATTCATCCTCCTTCTCATGCTCAAGTTGAATTTCACTCAAGCTTTTGTCATTGTTGTAAATATTCTAGACACCAATTCCACTCCTTGAGAAATGAAATCAACTTCATTCAATTTCTTATCACCCGTCTCATACCTCAAACTTGCACTCCTCCAAATCATGTGTCACCAACCTCATCTTTTTCCCTCTTTAATTAATCATTCGTATAAGCTTAATCTACCTGAATAATCTACCGTCCATCTTTTGATTATGGCATCTTCTAGATTTCAAGAATCCACTAGTGTAGCTCTATGCCTTAATATGTCTTTACTTTATGCTTATCTACTTATTCTTGTAATGATTCATACCATCATAGTATGAATTTATCTTATCTCTTATTTAGTGTAGCGCTTGCACTTGTACCTCTAACTTTGTTTTGTAGCAAACAGTGTTCGTAAGATCGAACCTTGGTGCACCAAACGAGGGGAAGCATACATCAAGGGAAAGTCTTTATATCGTCGACTTCTTTCTCTTTACAATAATTCGACGATCATCCTTTTTGAATTCGACAAAAAGGGGGAGAAATGAAATGAAACTCATTAATAATCTTGAAACATTTAATTTTATACAAAATGAGTTTATATTTTATCATCATCAAAAAGGATGAGATTGTTAATACAAATAATGTCTAAAAACGTTATTTATATTTTTTGACCTCTCAATGTTTTGATAATAACAAAATGTAAATACGTTTATGATAAAAATAAATGTTTATAAACTATTAATAGTAAAATTCTATTTCTAAGATTAGTGATCACTTAAGGTATGTAAAAACAAATAATTAAGCATGATTAGTGATCAAGAAAATATTTTTTCTTAACCATCACATTTTTACAAAAGTATTTTCACAAAAACAAATATAAAAAATACTTTTTAATTAAAGGAAAAGTTTTATTTAAAACTTAAATTTGAAATTCAAATTTCCCCCCCAAAATGAAAGCTTCCATACTAGATACAACATTCCCCACAAAAAGACAAAAACAGGAGCGGAGTCTACTAGGCGGCCCTCTTATAGGCACGACGGCCCCCAGATATATCTGGGACCGCCAGGACCGCCTGCAGATGACCGTTGGATTTGCTGGCTATAAATACTACACTATTTCTGGCAGAAAAATAATGTAAGCGACATGTAAACGGTTTTCTCCGCCTGAATGGAGCGTGATGACATAGTGAAATCTCGAGTAGGATACTCTGGGAGTGGAGTAGGGTGAAGAAGAGCTTCGTAGCCGAACCACTATAAATCTTGGTGTCTTGGTTTGATTGTTCCTTCTCTCATCTCCTTATATTGTTGTGATTTTTATTTAGTATTAGTTTAGATATTCACATTGTTGATTCATATTGTTGATTGATTGAACATACAACTCGAATCTAAGTATTTTTGAAAGTAAACTTTTAAAACGTAAAACGAACCTGTAAACTATTTAACCCCCTTCTAGTTTCCATAAAGATAAGTATTAGTGGCGAGGAATGAAGAAAGATATAGCTGTATATGTTAGTAGGTGTTTGACTTGTTTGAAGGTTAAGGCTAAGCATCAGAGGTTGTCTGGCTTACTACAGCAACCTGAGATCCCTGAATGGAAACGGGAAAGGATAGCAATGGATTTTGTCACTAAGTTAC
>BQNB010128957.1:0-19199 GCA_026074375.1 Tanacetum coccineum
TATTGGGTAAGCATATTTGTACAGGAATATAAAGTGTGTTACTGTGGATTTCTTGGAGGCAAATTCAATGCCATAGTAGCTAGATATCACATGGACGTGTGGGTTTCTGAGAAAAGGGATTTGGGCTTTTATTCATTGGGTAATAGGGTTAGGAGTAGATTGTGTGTGTGTGTATATATATATATATATATTTCAAATTTTTAAGTGTATACTACTGATTTTGAAGTTGGATTTTTATCCACGCATGGTTTTTGTCTAGTGTGTAGGGATTTTATTTGATTCCTTGAATTGTAGGTAATTTTTCTTATTATGTACTCTAGCAAACAAGTGTAGGACTTTAACTTGTTTGCTTGCTCTTTGAAATTTAAGGCTAATTGGTGGTTAAGGACACGGATGGCATACGTTCGATTTTGATTAGTTAAGTCATGTAAACGAAATGATAGCTAAGGTAGTAAAAAGATGAGTAATAGTTAAGGTCCTTAGCTTAAGCGTAGGCTTAATCATAAAAGGCCTTGGTTAAGTTTTTCTTGTTAGGGTTTAACTAAGCGATTTAAAATAAAAGTAACCACGTAAAAATGTTTTAACTAGTAAGAAAATAGAATTTTTGAAGTTGTAATATGACCTGAAAAACACGGGGTGTTATAAATGGTAAAGTTGTAACGGCCCATATACATTTTTTAATACAGTCAACTTGTAACTGCTAACATTGATATTGTCATCAATTCAGTCAAATTGTAACTGCTGCATTCATGCGGTCCATTTGTAACGGTCTATTAAACATCATTTATTGGGTAAACTACAAACTCAAATATGTATAAAAACCTAACACACTAACAAAATTCATTACACTATTTTCATCTCTCTATTTTATCTCTCTTTAAAACACAAACACCTTTCTCTTTCTTTTTTCAAACCACCAAATTCTGCCGTCTCACATATCAGATTTTGCCGCCACTACCGTTTAGTTATGCCGCCACCTTTGCCAACATCATGTGTCGTTAACCGCTACCACCATTATTGTCTCCGCCGTCTGCCAAGCTAATGGTCATGGCTTTGGAGGAATACGGGTACCAAAGCAGAAGAGGAATACGGGTAACAAATAAATAAATGTCTTCTTATTCCGATGATGTCATTTTTTTAAAAAAGGTGATAAAGGTTTTGGAGATGAATGAAGAGGGTTTACATTGTTTGATTTGGATAATTTTGTTAAAATGTTTGATGACATCATGGTTAATTGTTGCACGGATGATTTTAAGAAATGTTGAGGGCTTACATCGTTGATGTCAAATGCTAAAGTTTGATGGATTTAGATTTTTTTTAAGGATAGAATCTTATGAATTAATGATTGATATGCAAAGCATCCATGATCCTAAATCTAT
Organism: Tanacetum coccineum; assembly: GCA_026074375.1. NCBI lineage: Eukaryota > Viridiplantae > Streptophyta > Magnoliopsida > Asterales > Asteraceae > Tanacetum > Tanacetum coccineum. Next base: position 1,380 of record BQNB010128957.1, read on the forward strand.
TAACTTTTGATGAAGTGGCTGAGATTTTTAGTTAGTTTTTTTTCATCATGTTATGTTAGTGATTTGGTGATTGTAGTTTTGAATTGATGATCGATGATGATGATAATAACCTGTTTGGGGTTTTATTTTGTCGAATTGTTAGAATTTTAATATATGATTTGTGATTATTGGGGTGTTTGGAATTGTTCATTTTACTTAACTACTACTTACGTTTTACAGTAATTTTTTTATTATGTAGTGATTGTTCATTGTTAAAAATAATTGTTGAATTTGTCGAAGTTTATCATTTTCAAATCTTAAAAAAAGAATAAGCAATATCATTAAAAACGTGTAACCGCTTAAACCATCATTGTAACGGCCTTCAATAATTATTAAAGACGTGTAACCGCTTAAAATCATTACTATCAATAATGATTATTAAAAATGTGTAACCGCATCCATAATATAAATCCACACAAACCATTTCATATCTCCCGCACACAAATGTTTTTTGTTTCAGCAAAAATAGTCTCTCAATATCCCTTACTTTCACTCCTCAACTCTTACTGGTACTTACTGCAGAGATTTTTTATTTTTTCGTTAGAAAAATGCTTAGCCGGATAACATTTGATCGCTGCAAAATATAGTCATAGGGTACCTGCTGCCGCATTGCGCGGGTACCCGACTAGCATTTATTACATACAGTCAAGCTGGTTTGGGTTTATATACTACATTTCGTATTTAACTTGAAAATGACCGTGAAGATGTGCGTCTTTTTCGGGACATTGGCTCCGCAAGTATTGCAAGAAAGAACAAATCTATCACTTTATCTAATCTTGTTTAACAACTTAATCAATTTTGATTAAGTGTGGGGTTTTAACGACAAGTAACGACCTCAAAATGTATACATCTCCAAAGACACCATCCCCCCCCCCCCCCCCCCCCCCCCCGTTTATTTTATGTACTTAGTAGAATTTTGAATCATATCGTTCTGTTAGTGAAATTTTTACAACATGTGTACCTTGAGGACACAATTTCATTGAGTTTAGTTATTGATTTTTATAAAACATGTAACGTACATTTACTTAATAAAACAAATATTGCGCATATATTTTTGGTATTTTTACTAAGCAACATGCTACCCTATACCAACATTTATAAAAAAACAAGTTTGTTCCAAAGTGCTTAGAAAGCGAGGTTGATTACGAAGATTTCATATTTTTAATCCAACAAGTAAAAACATTTAGAACACGTTAAGTTTGTTTCTTAATTGACAACAATGCATAATAAAAAAAATTAGTAAAAACTTCATGCGTGCACGGGCATTATAACTAATCTTTCACAAGGGCTACTTAGCATACCGTTTAAATAGTTTGTTAAATAAAATTAAATAGTTTGATTTTTAGTCGATATCAATACGTAACTAAAATTTTATGTCAAAACCCATGCGTGCACGGGTATTATAACTAGTTAAATATAAAAGGATTATGCTTGACGAGAACAATTTTGTGTATACATTATCAACTTGAGCTAATTAAATGTTTTTTCTTCAACATAGACGATATTTTTGTTTTGCTAATATTTGCTTAGCGCTATTTTTTTCATCTAAGATATTAGTTGTATTTTGCTCCGGTTTCCTTCTTAAGGTAAAATTTTGCTCAATACTACGTGGTTTTTTGTAGCATTTTGTTAAAATTTTCTTATAGGCCCCACCACTACCTAATATCCAGGTTACGCCACTGCACAAAAGAGACAAGTGTACTATATTTGACAAAGCATTGACGAAAAGTCCATTTTAATAAAATAAATACGCACGGTTTATTTTGATAATCCATTACTAAAAAGGTTCATTTAAACTTTTTTCTCAATAATATAGTAACAAAAGAGAAAGAAAAAAAAAACACGTCACAAAAGTGAACCAATCATCATTTTTTTAAGAGAAAATTGTATTTTTGTCCCTGTGGTTTGGCCAAATTGCATATTTAGTCCTAATCCTTTCAAAATTGCAGTGAACGTCTTTATTTTGAAGTTTTGGTTGCATGTTTGGTCTCTGATCAAAAGTTAAATGATTAAAATATCATTGTCCTTTTCATGATGAAGGTGGTGTTTGAAGGGTATTTTAATCATTTAACTTTTGGTCAGGGACTAAACATGCAACCAAAACTTTAAAATAGAGACGTTCACTGCAATTTCAAAAAGATTGAGACCAAACCTGTAATTTGACCAAACCACATAGACCAAAAATACAATTTACTCTTTTTTTAATTTCCATTCACTTGTTTGTCTCTCATCAAACACTTTGTTTCTGCTTTGACTTTCAAACCAACAATACAACACCATCACCGCACCTGCCTAACTTTACCCTCTAACCACCATAATATCGTGTGCACTCAATGTTAAAGTGACGCTTGTTATCAGACTGACCTGTTGGGTAAATACCTGGAAACATCAATTGAATTTGAAATCAACAAGTAAAGAGGTTTTAAAGGGTTCAAAGTGAACTGATTCGTTTGTTTGTAACCGTAATCAAGGGTTCATATTTTCATACATTAAAGGGGTGCCAACCAATCATAATCCTGAACTCTATTTCATCACATTCTCACTTCACAACCACCATCATCCAATCCTACCTCTGCCGACGTCACTTTTAAAACCCTAACCACACTCATCATCATTTTAAAACCCTAACTAATCCGCACACCAAATAATCCACCCTACAAAAACAAAAACACATCTCACTTTCATCTCAACCGTTGACTTGTCGGATGCCAGTTTGGGTAGTAGTAGGGATCCCAATAGCCTCTAGCTATAATTTCTCATTCATAGAATTAGGAATTTACTTTATAACCTTCAAGCTAGATATATATTTCTTCTTTCGGGTCCATATTCAACTTAACTCTATGTATTAATTGTTCATTAACAGTTGTTGATCCTTCCATTGAAACCTCCACCCATAACTCCGGCTGAACTTTTTGAGTTGCTATCAAAGACACTTGTATCCTGTTGCACTCCTTTACTACTCGAATTGCCTCTACACAAAGCTTATAGAACGGGATATTATTGTTACCATCTCATGATAACTCACATCCTAGAGAAAATCGATGCCTAGGTAATCAACTCGACTCTCATTGATATATTTTCTTTCCTTAAGTGAGCATGAGTTTTTCTAAAAAAACCTTTACTTTCCACTTAACCTAACTCAAGACGCAAATTGAAAAAACAACACTGCTTGTAATTCGTAAACGATGTAACTAGTGACGACCTTAGGAAAACAAGACTCGCGATCTCAAGGAATCCAACACATTGTACCGGAGATATTCGTTGGTTCAAACAAATGTAAGATCACATGTCAAATGTCGAGGTCCACAAGAGAATCGTCATTTAGTGTTCTGGACCGTAAACTCCTTTTTTCGAAACAGCATAAATTGTATATATAAAAGCCATCCTAGAAAGGAGCTAGGAAAAAGCAAAAACATGATTACATAAGAGCAATACAAGGATTGATGAACCAATCTATCTATCTAAGAGATCATTTTTTTGCTCTAGATTGAATCCAAGTGTAGGAGTTAAGCTTGATGAATCATGCCTTTTCTCGGTTTTTTTGATGCTAACACCATCTCGTTTCTACATCTCCAAAGAACTAATAGAGTCGTTTGAACCACGGCATCAAAGAATTTGATTTGGTTGGGAGGCAATTGTATCCGGTCCGCCAAGTTTATTGCATCATTAAAGCTTGAAATATTAGAGATATGTAACCCCACCAATTAAGAACCTCCAACCAATTAAGAACCCCGCCAATTCTGGACCGTAAACTCCTAACCAGCCAACATGGCTTTCATGTTGGAATCCATGGACTCTACGTTGCATTAAACTCAAAACTACATACAAGAAGAGGGTGTTTGAGATTGCTTATTGAAAATAGATTATGCGTTTTGAAAACGGATAATTAAATAATCAACTGTTACAAAACGTGATTCTGAAAAGTAGTGTTTGGATTTGATTATCCTGTTTGATATCGCAATAATCAGATAATCAATTATTTAGTGTTTAGCAAATCAAATTATTTAGTGTTTAAACATGTAAAATGACTAAAAAAGACATCCTTTTTTATATAATTAAATCAAACAAATTTAATATTAGCAATCAATCAAATTTAGCTACTAATATATTTTTTTATTATAATTTATAGTTTAACAATTGCATTTTCTCTTAAATTTAACATGTAGAATTTATAAGTTATAACTTTATAATAGACATACACGTTTCATTTCTTTTAATGGGCTAATTAGCTTTTGTTAATGGTTTCTCTCTTTAATGTTCTAATCCCCTTATTGTGTCTATCATTTGAAAGTTTCCCCAACAAAAGGTAAAGCCTATACAAAAACAAAGTGGTTAGCTGGTTCTCAGGGGCGGTTCAATCTTCACGGAGGCCTAAAGCGATACTTCAAAACGGGGCTTTTATATCAAAATTATTTGTCGAAAGATCGTTTGTGTAATTTTTCATTTTTGCACTTTTTGGAACGAAATTTTTGATGGGTTTATAGAATCAACATATATTAGAATTAATTTTAAATCGCTAAATTAGCTAAGTTTAGTGAATTAATTTAGATTTCTAATATAGATATGTATATTAATCGGTGTATCAATATTTACATGTATGATTTATCTCAAAACACTAAGAACTTTCAAGTTCATGAAAACTATCTTTTATCCGGTTATTATTAAGTGACTTAAAACTTTCAACGCTAAAATCAAAAACTAGAGATACCTTCATACACTCTAAATTAGTCAAACCTGCTTTAAAGTGATGAAATAGCTTGATGTATTTTGGTTCTACATTCATTTCTTTAGCAATTCCTTTCGCACTAATGAGATCATCTTAAAATCTAGTATATCTATGTTTGTTAACAAATAGCACAAGATCTTCTAATTCTTTAATAGCATCATTAATACAAATATCATTATACTAATGGAATTGATTGCAAACTACTCGTAGTACCACTCAAAATCACCTATTTCATTTTAGCTATAGCCACTGGATCACGTTTTTCTTTAGGTCCATTGCAAACTTTATTATGTGTGTTTAAAACATATTTTGTTTATGAGGCTTAATATATTAGGTATAGTTTTCTAAACTAGTAGGCTTATAAGTAGAAACATAAGAGGGCCAACTTTTTTATTATTAAACATTGATCGGCAAATTTGAGGCCTTACATAATCAGGGATCTATGAAGATAACGCCAAAAAACATGCGACTAAATCTATCTATATATAGAAGGTCATGAAAAATCGAGGGCCTCTGAAAATTGGGAGTCTCAAGCCTTCGCTTTAGTTGCTATACTCTTGAGCCACCACTGCTGGTCCCATAGCAAACAATTATACGTATTTATATTTTCTTGTGAAAACAGCGTGGGTGACTGGATGAGGAAATATGTATTGCATTTTGATATTCTTTCTATTTCTCTTTTCGAAATTTTCTCGTAAAAATTATGCTGCAACAAAAGAAAAAAGCAGAGGATATATGAGAGAGGAGGATATTTTGGTAAAATGAAGTTATAAACCATGACCAACAAAAGTGCGTTTTGAAAAAGTAGCTCATCACCTGCTTATCAAAAATTACGTTTTGAGGGTTGGTAATCGCAAAAAATCACTTTTCCACTTTTCATTGCCAAACACCAAAAGCTAGATTATTGCGTTTGCAAATTACAATAATCAGATAAGCTGGTTTCAAACACACTCCCAAACACCCCCGAAGATTGACAACGAATAGAATTATCTACTTAATCTCTCTAAATGTGGCCCTTATGCACTTAAGAAATTAAACGCTCCAGATTAGTTCCATCAAATAGATACCGAAGTACAAAATTAACTCGTTACCTCTTCTATGCATAGAATCATTTCATTGTCACTACTGATTCTTTCATACTCTAATGTTAAGGGCATATATAGGATTGGAAATCAAACTTGATATTTACCGTAATTTGTTTTTTACATTTTTGCACCTCAAGAATATTTCAGTTAATTATGGAAAAGTTTCATTAGATTGCTTCATACAATTAATAATATAAGTTGGAACTAAAAAAACATTTGCCGCTGCCGGGGATCGAACCCGGGTCACACGTGTGACAGGCGGGAATACTTACCACTATATTACAACGACAAGATGTTTGAGGTAGTTTATTTATAATACTAGCCTATAAGCGCATTACTCTAGCTTTATTTCCTTTCGTTGACTAATGCTCTAATAGCCTAATACTGATGACGTATAGTAGCCACCAGGACCGTAGGTCTGGACTAAACTACTAACAAAAGGCTCAGGCCCAACATCCGGAAGGGCCCAATGGCGGCCCAAGACGAGTCTCAATCCATATCCGCATGATACTAATTCCCATCCACGTCCCGCAATCAGCGGTGAACCGTGACCGCAGAGGCCACAACCCATTCGCGGTCACGCCCCACTTCCCGACAAAGTGGATTCTCGTGACTTAACTAAACAGAGCAAAGAACACTGCATAAGGAACCAAAGAGAGAACGTCAACGCACCAAAAAGGGATAAGAGACGAGAAGACGCTGATCTCTGTTACTACATAACAAAGCATGACGTAGTCAATGACGATGACCTCACAGAAACAACCTTATTACCCACTGGATAATAGGGAGAAACCATTCTCGTGACCCATGCAGACGATAGCGACACCGACCTATATAAGGATTTACCGAAACACTCCTAAGGGTATGACTTTCGCAACCCAATTACACACATACTATTTATAGCCAATACTTACTCTCACGCAGGAGTCCAATCGCAGGACATCCCTCTTGCGGTAAGACTAAAGGTGTCTTTGTTTCTTAGTAGGAAATCACTCCCCATTTTCACTTGGTACAAATTACACCCTCTGCAACGAGCTTGTGATCCTCATCTCTAGTGAGTTGACATTCAATAATCCATACTTCACTATTTTTGTACTAACAAGTTGCGGCCATCTATGGGAGCCTAAACATAATTACGTTCCCTAAAAATATCATCTCAAAAGATGAGCAAATCGGACGGAACGGCACCTCAAACGTCGGCCATAAATTTCCGTCGTCCGGAACACGGTTGGCAAAGGGAGCAAGCAAGCAACCGATGGCAATTCTGGGTACTTACCAGAAGACAGACTCTGAGAGATTTGTGATCAACATTACAACTAAATATTTCCAATCATGGCAGAAAAGATTCGTCAAGAAAAACTCCAAGGGATACAAACACGCCTAACCTATGGTGAAAGCTCATGGAGAAAGCACAGACGAAAAAAAAAACCTAACTTTCGGAATCCGAATTGTGTGACAGAAAAAGAAGAACCAAGAAAAGGCGAAGCCCAAGTCCAAACATTACGTCTAGAAACACTCGCCCTAGTCAAAGCCCGAGTGTCTTTTCCAGATTGAGACAAGAAGAGTCAAGTTCTACCCACCAAAGAAGCCCTGTTAGCACCACGGTGTTCACAAGGCTAGGCGTCAGAGATAGGAATATCTTCACACGTCTAGGAGAGCGGAAGGACATACACTCATGGTTAGTGCCCAAAGTCACATCACGACATAAACTTGCGAGTGACAGAAGGCGCGCCAGTTCAAGAAGGTCAGCCGAAGACCCGAACCATAACAGGAGGGAGGCAAAGAACTTTGTCTGGAGTTATGTCACATGCTCCTGCGAAAGACAGATGGAAATCAAAGAGGAATGGGATGCGGCCAACCAAACAAACTGCAGACAACCCACTCGAACCGAAGAAACATATATCTTTGCAAACGAGCATGACAGATGAGGACGCTAAAAGTCTAAGTCGAAAAAACAAGGGCCAGATGATGAAGAAGACCTTTCTTAACCTTGGTTATGTGAGGAGACCAACCCGTTCATGGCATGGATCTGCAACTTTGAAGTCCCACAAAGGATCCGCATGCCAACTAACGTCAAAACATACGACGGGACAAAGGACCCATAAGATTACTTAAAAATCTTCCAGACAGCGGCAAAGATAGAATGATAGGTCATGCCCACATGGTACCACATGTTCAACTCCACATTAATCGGCTCAGCCAGAGTCTGATTTCACAAACTCCTACCGGAATCCATAGATAGCTATGAGGTGCTACAGAAGGCATTCCTTGGAAATTTCTCACAACAAAAGAAATACATCAAAGACCCCGTAGAAGTCCACCAAATCAAGCAAAGGGAAGGGGAGTAAATGAAATCTTTCATGGAGCAATTCAAAGCAGAAAGCATGCACGTCAATGGAGTACCAGAATGCATGAGAATATCCAGATTTATGCATGGCATCACTAACTCATACTTGATCAAGAGATTGAATGACAATATCCCAAAATCCGTAGATGAGATGATGAGTGTAATGACAGCTTTCCTCCGTGGAGAAGTGGCTGTTGCAAATCAGTCAAGAAAGAAGGCCCCGCCGACAAGGAGACACCATGAAGTAATTCACAAGACAAACTTTGACAAAAGGACAGACTTCAAAAGTCGACACAAGCCGGGCAGAAGACAAGACAGATTTACTCCGCTCATCAAAATCCCAAAGGAAATTCTAGCAATGGAGATGGTGAAATTTAAAGCACCACCACCAATGTCCGGGCCGGCGGAAAACCAAAACAAGAACAAGTTCTGCGAATTTCACGGAGATAAGGGCCACAACACAGATGAGTGCATCCATTTAAGGAAACAAATAAAGGAAGCAGTAAAGTCTGGACAGCTGTCACATCTAATTAAAGAGTTGAAGTAAGGAGGCAACAAAGAGGAGCATGCAAAAACTGCTAAGAAAGGGGAGATCTCAGGAAAAGAAAAGGCTATGACAATTTTTATGGTCCAACCTTGGCAACGAATAACAAGGCAAAAAGTCACTCAAAGCTTCTCCGCAAACCAAGAGATATCATTCCCACCACTCACAAGCTGTGACGGACAAGAAAGCCCTATAGTAATCAAATCAGAGGTCGAGGGTCACCTCATCCACCGCATGTATGTGGATGGAGGGTTCATCTCAGAGGTCCTATATGAACATTTCTTTAATAGACTCCGCCCGGATGTCAAAAGGCGAATGACCCCAACCACAACCTCGCTATTAGGGTTTAGCGGAAGACATATATCGCTGATGGTATCCCTAGGGGATGAGGAACACTCCACGAATGCCCTGATGAACTTTGTGGTTGTCCTATCCCTATAACCATACAACGGCATCATTGGTCATCCAGGCCTCAGAAAAATCCATGCGGTCCCATCCACGGCTCACGGGATGCTCAAATTCCCAATAAAAGAAGGAATAGTCACACTACACAGCAGCACCATAATACCAGCAGAATGCAGAATGATAGCAGAAGCTCCAAGTGAACTCCCTCCCAATGAGCCAATAGCAGTAGAAGGGATAAAAGTAGCAATGCATCTCGAATAACCTAAACAAACTCCCGAATATCCTGAACAAACTATCACAATAGGTGGAAGCCTATCAGAGAAAGGAATGATGGAACTCTTTGACGTGCTTAGAAATAACCTAGACATATTCGCTTGGAAGTTAGCAGACATGAAAAGCGTTCCAAGGTCCATAGAGGAACACCGTCTGAACGTCCACGAAGGATGCCCGCTGATAGGGCAAAAAAGAAGGGGTCATGCACCGGACCAGAACAAAGCCATCCAATAGAAAGTGGCTAAGCTGGTGGACGCACAGATCATGAGAGAAGTACATTACCATAGCTGGCTCGCAAATCCAATGATGGTAAAGAAGCACAATGACAGTTAAAGGATGTGTTTCGACTTTATGGACCTAAACAAGGCATGTCCTAAAGATTGCTACCCCCTCCTAGAAATTGATTGGAAGATCGAATCCCTCTGTGGATACCCTTTCAAATGCTTCCTAAGCGCTTACAAGGGGTATCATCAAATACAGATGGTAGAGAAAGATGAAGAGAAAACAGCGTTCCACACGACTTAAGAGATGTACTTCTGCACAAAAATGTCGTTCGGCCTTAAAAACATCAGGGAAACGTACCAGCGGCTTGTAGATAAAACCTTTGAAAAGCAAATTGGCAGAAAATTAGAAGTCTATGTCGACGACTTGGTAATAAAGAGCCATACGAAACAAGAAATCCTCGAAGACTTCGAAGAAACTTTCCAAACCTTAAGAAAAATAGACATGAAACTGAATCCAAAAAAATGCACCTTCGGTACGGAAGAGGGGATGTTCCTAGGTCACGTAGTCAACATGATTGGAATTAAGGCATGCCCGGAAAAAGCGGAAGCAGTGATTAAGATACAATCCCCAAGAATATTGAAAGAGGTGCAAAGCCTCAATGGAAAGTTGGCAAGCCTGAATAGGTTCCTATCCAAATCTGTAAAAAAGTCACTACTTTTTTTCAGAACTCTAAAAAATTGTTTTAAAAAGAGTGATTTCCGATGGACAACAGAGGCGAAAAAGGCATTCAAGACATAAAGCAATGCATCACGGAACTGCCAACGTTAACCGCGTCAAAACCAAAAGAGGAACTAATAATGTACCTTTGTGCAGCTAGAGAAGCGGTCAGCGCAGTCCTACTAACAGAAAAAGACTCACAACAAATGCTGATCTACTTCGTCAGTCGCGCTCTGCAAGCTCCAAAAGTAAATTACAACTCGATGGAAAAATTGGTGTTAGCTCTAGTGCATGCCTCAAGAAGGTTAAAAAGATACTTTTAAGCACATCCAATAATGCGCATAGAAGAACCGCAAAAAGTGTTATTGGTCGCCTTCTTGCTGCGGCTGCATCCTACTACATCTGGGAGGAGCGTAACAAGCGCATTTCAAGAATGTTAGAAGAACAGCGGAAGAGCTTCGTGATATCATAATGGTGACGGTTAGATTAAAGCTTCTTACCTTCCGGTTTAAAAATACCGCTATGGTGAATAATCTCCTAGCTCGTTGGAAGATGCCTAAGAATTTTAAGCTTTACAGCTGATTTGGTGCTTTTTTGTTTATTATCATGTTAGTCTTGTGCTATTTTGTTTACTGGTTATTTGCTTATAGCTAGTTTTCTCTGATTGTGGCATGTCACTTTCGTGGAGTGGTAGTTCAAGTGTTACACTTGAGGTTAATGTGGTACTCAGCCACATTCCATTGTACTAAACCTTTCTGTGATTAATACAATTTACCGAGGTAACCCTTTACCTAAAAAAAGACTAGCCCATCAAGAAAATCTTATCACGGCTTGAAAACGCCAAAAGAATGCTGAAATGGAGCTTTGAGCTAGAAGCATTTGACATCAGTTACAGGCCAAGGACATCTATCCAAGGCCAAGTATTGGCAGACTTCATCGCCGAGAAGCCGGACGAGGATGGCCCGCCCGTAGAAGTGTAAGTTGAGGAAGTAATCACGGATCTGTGGACTCTATTTACGGATGGATCATCATCCTTAGAAGGATCAGGAGCCGGACTCATCTTCATAAACCCAAAAGGGATGGAATTCACTTATGCCCTAAGATTTGAATTCAATGCATCCAACAATGAGGCAAAATACGAAGCCCTGGTGGCCGGACTACGCATAGCAGAACAAATGGGCGTACAAAATTTAGAGGCAAAAGTTGACTCCTGATTGGTAGCAAATCAGATCAACGAATCATACATAGCAAAAGAGCAGAGCATGATCTAGTATCTAGAAAATGCCAGAACGCTCATCGGCAGTTTCAAGAAATTCTCTATTGAACAAGTGCCAAGAAGTGAAAATAAAAAGGCAGACACACACTCAGCAAGATCGCATCCACCAGCTTCACTTACCTAACTAAGCAAGTCTTGGTGGAAGTGCTAAAGAAAAAATCAATCGAAGAGAAGGAAATCCTTATGGTCGTAGAAGAGGAAGGGCATTCATGGATGACACCGCTGCTCGAGTACCTCGCAGACGACACGCTACCAGCTGAAGCTAAGAGAGCACATGCCATCAAAATTAAATCAAGACAATATGTCGTGATCGACGGTGTCTTGTATCGTAAGTCATTCCTAGAACCATGGCTATGATGCGTAGGTCCCCTTCAAGCCAAATGCGTCGTAAGAGAAATTCATGAAGGATCCTGCAGTATGCATTCTAGACCGAGGTCAGTCGTAGTAAAATCAATCAGATCAGGGTATTACTGGCCAACAATGCACATGGACGCATGAAACATCATACAAAAATGTAATGATTATCAAGTCCATCGTACAATACCCAAGAATCCCCAACAGAAGTTAACATCGATAACCTCCCCATGGCCATTCTACAAGTGGGGAAATCGACATCTCTGGTCCTTTTCTAAAGGCTCGGGGATAGGTGAAGTTTTTGATTGTTGCCATCGACTATTTCACCAAATGGATTGAAGCAAAAGCAGTCGCAACAATAACAGGAAGCCAAATCAAAAAATTTGTTTAGGATAACATAGTGTGCAGATTTGGCCTACCAGGGGAAATCATATCCGACAACGGAAAGCATTTTAGGGATAACCCATTTAAAGATTAGTGCGACAAACTAAACATCAAACAAAGATTTGCATTCGTCAAATATCTACAGATCAACGGACAGGTGGAAAGAGCCAACCACAGTGTGGGAGAAGGCATTAAAGCAAGGTTAGGAGAAGAAAACAAGAACTGGGTTGAAGAAGTGTCGCACGTGCTATGGGCGCACCGCACCACAATCAAAACGAGTAACGTACATACCCCATTCTTCCTCACTTACGGCACTAAAGTCGTGATACTGATTGAGATAGGGATGCCCTCGCTCAGGTGCGTGAAAATAAACTAAGCCATGAATGATGAAGCTTTACTACTAAATTGTGAAAACCAATAAATCGTTGTAGCTCTAGGTTGTTTAGACCTTTAATCTAGGATAATGATAACATAGGCGGAATATTCAAACATAGAATCAATATTATCATAACAAGGTTTTACCAAACATTCACCACAGCCCCAATATTATTGATCCGAATAATACGATTACATCAATGAACTGTAACAGGGATCAAGGAAAACCTTGATTACCTTGAGGCTACACCAACTCTATACTAGACGTCTACATCTTCTTGTGTACACACACACATTTCTGGATACCTAAAAGAATATGCCTATGATCTCTTTATATAGGGAGAGATCATGACTTACAAAGGAGGATAATAAATACAATAAGGAAACTAAATCTTTTAATCTTTATCTTTATTCTTCTTGAGAATATCTTTAGTATCTTCTGATATCTTCCATCTTTTGTAGAATATACTCCACCAGCTTGAAGAATCTCTTATTGTCGATTTAGGTCCTTTTCCTTTAAGTCCTTCTTGTTTCATTCTTGTTTTGTCTTATCAACTCAAATATAATTCCCAACAATCTTCCCCTAGTTGATAATGACAAAACCAAATAAGCACAAACTTCCCCTGAAGTTAATATACGAATGAAACTTCCCCTTAAACTACCAAGGATCTACAAGTTGCAAATCATCAAATCTTCTTCCCCTTTTTGTCAATATCAAATAGGAGACTAAAGTATGCAACTTTGATCTTCACAACTACGAACCAATATTACACTTCTAATCCAAGTATTCCAATGACCCAAATTGCCCTCCATTACGCACCTTAAGAAAAATGAACTTGAGCAGTAGAAACTTACACTAGCAGTAGTAACAAAGGCTAGCAGTAGTAAAAACCTTCACCTCAATGTAGCATATAAATGGTTAAACATTTTAACATTAAGCTTCCCCTAAAACCCATATGTTAACCATTTCTTGAATCTTCAATTCTGTAGGCTCTATGTAATGATTACTGATGAAGAAAACTAAGTATAACAAACTTGATGCTGAAGTAGAAAATCTCCAAAATTTGTTACTTAAGCTTACACTATTGTAGATTGAAAAATGGTATAGAGAATTTGTGCTGATCAAATCTCTAAAAACACATCACCTCTTGAATTTATCCACATCGACATCTTCGTGTGACACTGAGCACTACAACGTAACTCCTTTAAGTGATAGTTTACCAGGTCCTCAACCAACCACCCCTTGACCGCTGGAAACTAGATAAACCAAGTCCCAATCATAAACCGTAAATGTTCAAGCAAGTTATCATTGAAATCATGCAACCACCCAACCCCGATTTCAAGATAAAATAAGTAAACTCCTTCGTAAAACTTACTTCAATCTCAAATAAGAGATACCAAATAAACTCCGTAATCAATTCCTTCAATAAACCTAACAAAACAAGCCTTTTAAACGTTTAAGAACATTTAAACCAAAATCAATCTATTAGCTTCCCCTTAAACGAAGCATCCTTTTTAATCTGAGATCCAGAACTAAAACATTCCTGTGTGTATCGTCTTTTCTGTCCGAGATCACTTGAATTATTCGAGAACAAATATTATTCATTATCCGATGTCGAATAAAACTAGCAGCATAAACAATTTCTCGACCAAATATAGCAGCTGAAATTCTTCTTTGTTACTCGAACATCATTTAAAATTTCATGGCCCAATATCCACGAATCAATCAGCCATAAAATATAATCACGAAACTCTTGAGCCCACTTTTATAATCTTTTAAGCTCAACATTTTAAAGCCCATTGAAACTCATGCATACACAAATATTAATATTTTCCCCAATAACTGTAATTAATAATTCTTTAAACAAAGCACAATAAAATCATGTAACTAATTAATTCAAACAATCCAAAAACGAGCCTTTTAAACGTTTAAGAACATTTAAAACCAAAATCCATAAACTTTTTGTTAGCTTCCCCTTAAACGAAGCATCATGTTCAATCTGAGATCCAAAAATAAATACCTTCTATTCTATCTGAGATCTTCTTGATTAACCGATAAGAAAAATTCTTTATTAAACAATATCGGCTAACATTAACAGTCTTAATAATTCCTCGAACAATACTAGCAGCCTTAATTTATTCGCGCAACACTAAAATACATCAAACAGTATTAATGTAGATGGCAGTACAAACTTTCTTTTGAGCTCAAAATCATCAGTAGTCATTCATGAAACAGCACTTCATGAATATTGTATGCGAACAGTATTTGGCTATAATTGAAGCATATCATCCTCAAGCCCACGTTAGCATTATATATTGCATAAACCATGTTACCACATCTACATATATCTTACATGTGATTTGATCGTTTTTCCATTACTCACACAAACCCTAAACACCAGATCATACCAACTGGTTACGTATGTATGATTCAAAGATATTCACATGAGATGAACACCTTAACAGATCTAGGACATCGATCTTCATACATCCATTGCTGCTGCTGTTGTTGGAATTAAACATCTTCAAGACCAATCTTCTTCAAAACAACAACATCCATGATTGGCAATGATTGAAACCCTTCAACAATTAGGGTTTTTAATTGCGAACAGATCCTTATATACATCATACGCACAAGCAATCTCTTCTGGTCTTCTTGTTGAACACAACATCTGTTACACGCAACATTCTTATTCACGTCTTCTTCTGATGTTTCTTTTATCATGGCTTCTTTACCGAATTAGGGTTTTGTGAAAAACCCTTGTTTCACCGAATTGAATGAATTATCGAAAAGAAAACCGAATTCGATGCGAAGAAAACCCTTAACAGTAACAAAGATTTATAAATCGTATTGCATACCAATTAAGGTAGAGATGACGATTTTAAACCTTGTTATATCAATTAAACTCCAAAACCCTAGAAAAACTTTTTACCACAAATCAATTTCTTGAAAAATTAGGGTTTTAGGGTTTCTTCAAAAAAAAACCTTGTAGATCCTAGATCGAGAGCCACGAGGCTCTGATACCAATTGTGAAAACCAATAAATCGTTGTAGCTCTAGGTTGTTTAGACCTTTAATCTAGGATAATGATAACATAGGCGGAATATTCAAACATAGAATCAATATTATCATAACAAGGTTTTACCAAACAATCACCATAGCCCCAATATTATTTAATCAGAATAATACGGTTACATCAATGAACTGTAACAGTGGTCAAGGAAAACCTTGATTACCTTGAGGCTACACCAACTCTATACTAGACGTCTACATCTTCTTGTGTACACACACACACACTTTTCTGGATACCTAAAACAATATGCCTATGATCTCTTTATATAGGGAGAGATCATGACTTACAAAGGAAGATAGTAAATACAATAAGGAAACTAAATCTTTTAATCTTTATCTTTATTCTTCTTGAGCATATCTTTAGTATCTTTTGATATCTTCCATCTTTTGTAGAATATACTCCACCAACTTGAAGAATCTCTTATTGTCGATTTAGGTCCTTTTCCTTTAAGTCCTTCTTGTTTCATTCTTGTTTGGTCTTATCAACTCAAATATAATTCCCAACATAAATCTTGATGTACTAGAGGAAGAACGGGAACAAGCCGCAATCTAAGAAGTAATAAGCAAAGCAAGCATGAAAAGGTACTACAATGCCAAGGTCCATAGAAAATTTGCAAACCAGGAGATTTTGTGTACCGAAGCAATGAGGCCATCTACGCAAAAGACAACGGAAAGATTGGTCCGAAATAGGAAGGACCATATAAGTTAGTGGAAGCACTCGGAAAAGAGCATACAAGATAAGAAATGAAAGCGGTGACATGGACTTGGAACGTCAAAGATCTGAAGAAATGCTACCTTTAACTCTTAACATGTAAGAATTCCCAATATTCTAAACTGCGGTAGTACCTAACCAGCGGTAGGGAAAATTTTTCAATTCATCTCATGTTATGTACTATTTAATATTATTTAATGACCATGTGGAGACTAGGTACCTCCATAAATTTTCCAAAAATTTCGTATACGTTACACTTTATATTTTTTTAATTCGGTAAAATGCGCACGCACACACACATTATTATATATGTCATGGGAACGAGTAAGGCCTCATAATTAACTCTATTGTTATAACATAACATAAGGACGAGTAACCTAAAAATTAACTCAAGGTACAGAAGCGGAGTGCAAGCCCAGTACAAAATCAAGTGGCTAAATTATATTTGATAAGACTATCATAACAATTAGAAGATAGCACAATTTTATAAAAATAGCAACAACACGGTTACAATAAGCACGAACACATGTGGCTGTGTGCAAAGAAAACTAAACAAAATATTCTAAGTACAAAAGACCGAACTTCTAACGGCATGGATCTACCATCCAAGATACTGATGTATAGCTACAAGCGGCCATACATAAACAAATCCTAAGGAGTTGAATGAAAGGCTTTACAAGGGTAATCAATGGTATGAAGCACCATAGTCAAAATGGGCTCAAATACCACGGATCAAAGAACAACCAGTTGCGACAATCTAAGAATCTGCATGCTTATCCAACAAGGTAGTATCAAACATGTCATCATGGTTAGGTACTTACTGTAGGTGCTGAGTTAAATAAATGTCATATAAACAAATACAAATGCAGCAGAACATGCACCTATCAATGGATCCATAGAGTCATATGATCAATCAAAACAAAAACAAGAATAGTTTACCTTTGTAGCGTAATCGGTAGAAACAAATGGTAACCTTCACCTAATACATGAACCACCCAATGAAACCAAGTGATCAATGGAGATCACCTCTATGGTTGATCCATACTACACTTCCTTGTATACCAATTAGATGCTAGTCTTAACCCCATAGCCTTGTAACACACCTTGAATAAACTAGATTCAAAGAGTTGGATCAAGAAAACTATAAACCCTAGATGGGGAATAGTTTTGAGCTGTGTATATGAGAGAGGAAATAGGGGAGAGATTTTAGTAATTGGTTAATCAAATAATGAGAAGATATCTCCTATTTATTTACAAAAAACTTAATTTTATCTCCCCCCATTAGA
>BQNB010128958.1:4416-6916 GCA_026074375.1 Tanacetum coccineum
ATTATGTTCTACACGTGATCATTTATTCCGCTGCGTACTCGTGTTAATTTAATTGTTAATTAGATCATAAAACCCAACATTAATATCTATTATTCAAAAGGATTGGTATCTCTCATGTTCAATTTAAACATGAGAGGTAAAGTTGAGATATATGTGAGTGAAAAATTTATCATTTGCTAATAAAGTTAAGGTCGCATAACATATGATTAATTTTTTTTCACTCATATACATCTAAACTTTACCACTTATGTTTAAATTATGCATGAGAAAATCCCAGTCCTATTCAAAACAACTAAAAAAACTTTAATAGAGAAAAAAGTGAAGAAGGTAAGGTGGTTTTTAGCTTTAGAAAATTTTTCATGTTTTTTTGTTTGTAAATTTTTAAAGAAGGGATTGGTTTTTCTTTTTTAGAGAAGAGTTTAAAATTCTGAAAACATGTTTAAATGAGAGTTGTATTTCTCCTTTTAGAAATGGAGAATAGTAAAATGTGATTTTCTGTTTTTCTATTTAAAATTAAGAAAATGAGATTTCTTTATTTTTGAAAAATATTAAAAAAAGTTCGACTAAACAAGTTTTTAGTTTTTTCATTCTCAAATAAAAAATTTCCTAAAAAATGAGATATTTTTTCTCAAAACACACCTTATTTGTTTTGCTCAAGAATTAAAAAAAATAATCTTAAAATAAATATTAATGAAATAAAAAGTATTAATCTAAAATAAATAAGGGCCCGTTTGGTTTGTAGTTGGGTTTAGGATTAGGATTTTGATTTGGATTTGAATTTGGTTTACAATTTGGTTTATGATTTGAATTTGATTTTGATGTAGAAGAGAGAAAATATAAAATAAAATAAAATATAAAATTAACTTATTTTTATCACTAATAAAAAAAGTGATATATGATGGTAATCAACTCTGATCCCACAAAAGATAGAAAAAAAGACCAAATGTGTCAGAAAAAAAGTCTAAACCAATATTTATGGTAGGATTCAGCAAAAAGTGCTAAATGTGATGATGAGTACCGATTTTAAAAGTCATGTCTCTATACCAAACAATTGATTTAACTTTGATGCTCTAATCTCATGGCCCAACACCACATACCAAACGGGCCCTAAGTAAATATAAGTAGTCACCCAATTACAATAGCCATTCATTTACTCATCTCTATCTTCTTTTATTTCTTTCTTCTTCTTCCTATAGTTCAACGGTGACTTAATGGAGATTGAGTGCAACAAACACTCATCACTTGACGAACGTAAAGACAGTATGTGTGTTTAGATATGGATAAATGGCAGAGGCTACATTGAAAACTTTATGAAATGTATGCCGGAAACCAAGCTACAACCGGTGCTAGTTGAGCCGGTTAGGAGTGGCTGAGCACCTCAAGCCACCCATTGGCTTCCGCACTGCTAGCCGTCACACACTGTTTCTGTAAGTGCTGTTCATTCTTGCTATGTGAATTAAAATTAGCTGAATCTAATTAACACTAGAATAATGAAGACAAGGACAAATTGAATGATTATCACATTATTGAATAAAAAAAAGTTAAGAATTGACTAATTATTGAGCCTAATCCAGCCGACCTAACGGCTAATATTGGGATTTAGGTGTTGAGTGGGAAAGTTTTTCCAAGTAACAGCCATTGGCACATTTTTAGACACAATACAAAATTACGGAAACACCAATATGTTCACAATTTTTTACCAGCAAATACTAAACTCCCAATAGCTATATCTTTTGCGTCTTGTTTCCATGTGTATGGGTCGGAATCATGTTCTTAATCGTACATGATCATTAGCTTTAAGAAAGCTTAACTTCACACTAATGTTGCTTGTGTTTTTAAATTTGTACAACAATTATCTAGTCAAAATCTGTAGCATGCTTTGCTATATCTTCATAAGTATACTAATTGGTCATATCTATCGGAGTTGGAATATATATGCATAGTTGACTGAAATGGATCAAGAAGTATATAGAATCCGAAGGGTATGAAAACGGAGTGTAGTAAAGGATTGAAGATTCAAGACTTGAATTTGATCTTGTCACTTGTGAGGGTACCATCAGCCCATAGTTTTCGATGTTCTGTTGTTGAAGCATAGTTTTTATGAGTGTTTTTACAATAAGGGTGGTCACTGCAAGATTTAGTCTGTCCGAATCCAAGAGAACTCCTGCTTGTGTAGTCTTTGCCTGAAATTTCCTTCTTAATGTTCCTGATTGCTCGTTGGTTGTTCGAAGGTATCCTAACGCTTACCCCGTGGATTAGTTGGCCAAAAGGTCGGAAACCATGGTTACCCAAGAAGAAAAAAGAAAAAAAAGTTTTCCTAACACTTCTCTACCAATGCTTCTTAAAAAGTCTCATTTGTTGACATTCTCAGCCCACCCTCGTCAGGAGTATATGGTTTACCGATACTCTTGCCACTGAAATCTTTCTTTTCACTATATAGTAAAGTCACCTTGATCATCTAATCGTCTTTATCTAATGACATTAATATGCATAATGCCTT
>BQNB010128958.1:14416-17303 GCA_026074375.1 Tanacetum coccineum
GATAGATTAATTGGGTAGTAGCTAGAGAAGTGAGACCAGACAAACCTATAGGAGTAGTTATTTGCTTCTTAGTAAATGGTAGACCCAGGCCATGCTCCACAACCAAAGACAAATTTTATATGATACTTAAAACTATTAAAAGAGAAATGAGTATTGATGCATAAGAATTCCAGATAGAGTTATGTATCAGTCGGATTAGCCGGTCTGAATAAACTACATAATTATGCTTTGACATATCCCAATCACGGATCAATTTATGCATGCCACTTATCTGTTACATGGACATCCAATCAATGTTAGCATTTAGGAAGTATATATAAAATTATGTGAACATGTATAGATATGATGCCGTCGTGGGTGAGATCAGTGGGGCTAAAAGATCAGCTATGTTATATAAAAATTTATCTCAAATAAGGCGCCTTTGCTTAAACGGCAACATTAGCCGTTAGAATAAATACTAAAACGAGAAAATAGTTGAAACAACCTCCAGATATGGTTATACACTTGAAAATTGGTGAATGCTAATATTTTGATGTAGCA
Source organism: Tanacetum coccineum (assembly GCA_026074375.1). Lineage (NCBI taxonomy): Eukaryota > Viridiplantae > Streptophyta > Magnoliopsida > Asterales > Asteraceae > Tanacetum > Tanacetum coccineum. The sequence continues at coordinate 14,957 of BQNB010128958.1, forward strand.
AGAGTGAATCAATATTCTTCGAAAATTAGCAAAGATAGTACCTAGAGTGTACACTAAATGAAATACATTTTGGGGTATGTATATGTTGCACAATCAAGTCTATTGAATCATGATTATCACTGCCACAAGGTATGATAACATCAACATCCTTCTTTGATGGTAGAAAACAAAAAACAAAATTCATGAAAAGCAGGTTTGGCAAACCTTGCATACTAACTTTACGGGTCATAATGTTAGTTGTGATTATCTGTTGTCATTCACAACTAAAAATAATTTTTTTAAGTAACTAGATCAAAACTGGAAGCCTACAATAGATATAATTTTTCTTATGTCACAAATCTACTAAGGCATTGGAAATCATATAAGTCCAAAATTGTAAACATGTCTTCACAAATCTAACAAGGGATTATACATATTAATGTCATTAGATGATGAAGGTGACTTTACCATATAGTCAAAAGAAAGATTTGAGTGGCACGAGTATCGGTAAACCATATACTCCAGAGTGGGCTGAGAATGTCACAAATGAGACTTTTAAGAAGCATTGGTGGAGGAGTGTTGCGAAAACATTTTTTTCTTTTTTCTTCTTGGGTTACCATGGTTTCCGACATTTTTGGTCAACTAATCCACGGGGTAAGCATTAGGATATATGCATTGTAAAGCTCCGAATTCTTGTACAGTGAGACATATGAGTCCTTTACCTTCAACTTGATGCATCATCAACATATAACAACACATAAATAAACATATACTTTTAAGCAGAATAGGCCAAATATTAGGTTCAAGTGTCTGATAGATAAAGAACATGATGATAGGCCAGCACAATATATATCGCCTTATGTTTCAGAAGGAAGCCAATGAGCTAGATATAGATAAAGGAGCTGCTCAAGTTTTGCTAATAACATAACATATTACATTTATTATTACTAAATCTAGAGAGTGGGAAATACAACTCGACAGTACAAAACTTGAGGTTTATAGAGGTTTATATATATCTGTGACATTAAACGATCAGGTACTTTCTGATCAGATTAAGCTATCACCAAATCAGAACTGAAACCTGGACCGCCAAAGCGGAAGTGGCGAAAGGATCCTTAATGGGATATGTACCGCATTTATTTTCTTAAGTTTTTAATCACACTCTACTACTCTAGCAGTTGCTCTCGGTGTCAAAGGTATCTTTAAAAAGTAATGTTCAACCACAATCGCGGCTGACATCATTTCACAGTATTCCTATAGCCAAAGTGACACCTGAAACAGCCTCATAGTCAGATATATACAAGTGTAATCAAAGCTATATTCATGTACGTGTTGAGATTGACGAGCGATATTAAGTAACAGCTAACATCTCTATCTCAAGGCTATAAATCACTTATATAGCAGTTGAAATATATATTGAACCTAATGATGACAGCATTTTAACATATGAAGTATTTGAAACAGATATACAAAATTAAATCTCTTACGCTTATGCAGCTTCTTATCCTTATGTATCAACGAAAAAAAGCTTTTGAAGCATATATAAATCAATGCATGTCATGTTGAATTGATGAAATAATCTTTGTACTTGTAGCCTTTGAACTGTAAACATTTATCTTGATAACGTTTTTAAAAGAGATTCTATTAACTATAATTAGTTATGTAAAATTAACAAGAATTGATTAATAATAAAATTAAAATAAGAGAAAAGTGCAAATATGCTCCCTGTGGTTTGCAAAAATTGCAGACTTACTCCCCAACTTCACGAAAGTGCAGGTTTTATGTTTATATCTATGTGAAGTGAAAATAGTACATGAATAAAAATTCTTATTAAAGGACATTAAAGAAAATTAAAAGAAAAAAGCTAAAGAGAAAAAGATTTATAATGCCTTATTGAATATTACTTTTATGTACTTTTGTGTTGTTATGATGTAAAAAACAAAATGAAAAAGAAAAAGAAAAAGGAAGTTGTAACATTTTTCTCATTGGATTTTTTTAAGACATGGAAAATTTTATATTTAACCAATTAAAACATTATAATTTGATATTTTTTTAACACATGCATTAAAAGCATTATATAACTTATTAAAGGCAGTCCCATTCTTGAAATACACGACTCTCCAGATACTTTTAATATTGAAAAAGCCTTATGATGAGGGGTATACGTGTCTTGGTACTATGACACATAAACAAAAACCCCAACCTACCCCTATCTCTCTAACCTACCTCTCTTTCTCTAAGACGTCGATTTTCATATGGTGGTTTTGTAGTGGGGTTTTGTGCTAGGGATTTATGTTTTTTGCTTCACGATTTGTGGGGTGATGTGTCGTTGTGTGGTGTATATTTTATTGATTCAAGTTTTAAATTT
>BQNB010128959.1:4933-19199 GCA_026074375.1 Tanacetum coccineum
AAACTATACGTCTCAAAATATCAAACAAAAGCGCCATTAATTATAAAACAATAGTATTTTGTTAACCGCTTAAGGCCTAAAATGAAAACGTATGACAAATTATCTCGTTAAGGAAGTTCATTCATCGTTCTTTGTTATCAAATCAATTCCCAATCAAGCTCAAACTATATTAAAACAATTCCTTAGTTATCAAATTAATTTAAAAATAAAACTTCTTGAGTAAGGTAACCAAATTCTTTTGACAAAACATATCGAATGGGACAAAACATATCGAATGGGACAAAGCATCAGCCAATCCAATTAAGCACTTACAAAAAAGCAATTTTTTTGAGTAACTGTCAACTTATCGCAGCGTATTCAGATTGAGAACTAAACGATTATTAGAAGCGGAAATCGGAAAAGCACTAACTTTAAAACGATTCATTATAAAAAAAACAAATAACACAAACTAACCTTTAAATCCTTAAAAGCGCGTTTCAGATCTTTCAACTGTGCTCTTTCATATGCTTCTATTTTGTGACCTGGAACATATCAGAAAAAACAATTTTCAAATATATAAAAAAACCTCAACATCAAAATTGAAAGCGACATCATCAAGATTAAAAGAAAAAAATACTTACTTTTTTTAGTTGACAAAACCATATCAATATAATCCAAAAGAATCACTGCTGGAAGTATTTCATTAGTCTGATGATGATTGGGAGATATGGTTCGTGAGTTAGGATGGGTGAGGAAGAGATGGGTTGTCACCCGAAAATTATGGTGTAAGCTTTGACTAATCATTATACGCCTTAAAAAATTTAGATTTTTTGTTGGTAAAATGACCAAAGTAGACATCTTAGAATTTCAACATTCTTTTTTAGAGGGGCATTTAGCGTATTTTTCAAGTACTGTATATTGGAAGATATAGATAGATTATCCACACTTATCATATTGCATCTAACTTAATGGATAATTTGATATGAAATATTTTAAGTTTTTAAATAGAAACGTATTCACCCCCCTCTACGATTTCCACAATTGGTATTCTACGATTTCCACAGTATTAGCGAAAGACTTTGAAACAACTTGATTTTCTCCATTGAAATATTCGTCCAACAAAGGCCGAATAGACTTTCCAACTCTGCTATTGACGTCATGACTATTATATCTGTTGTAGGAACTTATGTTGAAATTGAGGAGCGAGGCTTGAACCGTTGTGTTTAAACGTCATTATGTTGATCAGTGTTGAACCCACTTCAACACTGGTTTCTATGATATTAGCTTTTTTAGCAACCACACTCTAAGATTATCCTGCTTAACATTGTATGATGTACCTGCATTTAAATCAAAACTTTGTTCCTTCAGAATATTGATTGATGTACCTGCACTTACATCCAGAGTTTGTTTGCATTCATGAATATTAGAGATATCTACATTGGAACCATGTGTGGATTCACTGTCATCCTTGCTTGTACAAGAAGTGAGTATCGTTCCCATAGGAACCCACCAAAGAACATCAGTTTTGAAAATTCTACCTGTGGGTTTCCATCTAAGATCAGATCTAGGAGATGTTTTCTCATACACAACGAGTCTTTTAGAGAAAATCTTATGTTATGTGGAGATCTTGCCTTACAGGTTTTTAAGTATAACTTTTTATGTTCTGCGGTTTGGTACTGTTTATAGTCTTGTTGGAATTGAATTTAGCATGAGAATTCACTCTATTAGGAAATTTTTATTTTTACAAGCACATCTTGATTTGCATTAAAGTCACACTTATGAATATAGAACAAACAAAGTGTTTGGAATTGTGTAGAAGAATCTAGAACTCTTAGAGTGATCTGCTGTGGGCACAGTCGTTTTCGTTAACATAACTTACTTTTAGATTATAGGCTAAATCTTAGTTGAGTGATGGTTCTCCTAGGTTTTGGTTTGATATCATAACAGTGCTTGAAATCTAGAGAGGCATCACACTAGTTTTTGAGTTCCTATCTATTTCTTGTGTCTTTTCCTAGATTTATCTGATCGTGATTATGAAACTTTCATCGTCATATATCTACAATCTTTGCATGTTCTCTATAATTTATCCTAAATTCGCTAGTTACAATTCATTTGATAGGTTTTACAAAACGGGGATTCTCTTCTCTTAGGCAAATAGTGTTGAGTTACTGGTTTTGACAAATTATTATTCACATCAACTTGGGAGGCAAACCGTGGTTTTGACATTTGAGGTCGTTCAGATTTAAACGCATTCGGTTGTCGAACAACTAATTGGTTTCTTAGTGATTGTAAAACCGGTTTTCCCAAGACTGATATTTTAGCAAACTTAGTATCTATACTATTTCCTTTTAACTTCCTTAAGTCATTTTTTAAAGCAGCAATTACAAAAACCTTTTCCTGAATCTGAGCTTTTAAATCAGCATTATTAGCAAGCAAAGAAGTTGTATGTTCTATAGTCTTAGATCTCGTAATTTTAATAGAATCATACAAATCTTTGTAATGCTTTTTCAAAGTCTCATTTTCCTTATTTAAATGCTCATTTTGTGTAAGTAATTTAGCCACACTATGTTCTAATTCGATGTTCATTGTTTCAAGTACATCAATTTCCTTTTTAATCTTGGCTTTATTACTTGTTTCATTCAAAATTTAACCATGTTGCCCCGCTTTTAAAGCTTGATTTTGATATTTAAGTTCAAGAGCAATACAATGTGCTTCCATTCTTGAAAAATCTTTTTGAAATTGGGCAACAGTCTTTTTGAGACACATATTTTTCTAACTCGAGAGATTGATTTGAAAATTCAATTGTCTTGTTATCAAATGATGAATCAAGCATAAGACTTTTAACTTAACATTTTTCAGTATACTGGTCAACCCTACCTTCAGTAATGATTTCAAGTTGCTTAGTATGTTGTTGTCCTGTAGCAAAGATATTACATTCAACAGTCAATTGTACCTCAGCCATTGGTTCTTCGTTATATATGGGTTTGATATTTGCATCATCAGTATCTATATCATTTCCTGACCTGTTGTTGTCATCTTGCACTTCTAATTCTGTTCCACTACTTTCTGTGATAACCAAATCTGTATCCATTGCTTTACCCGTATCAATCTTACTCTCGTGCGTCTGCATCTGTTTTTTATTCACCCTTCTATCGTACTGTCTTTGATGACGTGTTCTTTCAGCAACGAACTTCTTAACATTACCCATGTTTTGAAGTAATGTGTCTTTGAATTGTTTAACTTCGATTCCAGTGTATTCAGCAAAATACTTTTCTTATTTTGACTATCATAATCCAAGGAAAACTGTGAATCGATGAGTTTCTAAAACTGTCTGTTTACCACCAAAAGGCTGTCATGGATCCATCTTCTTGAAAATCGTCTTGGTCAAGTTGCTTTTGTATTTGATCGACATTGAGGAACATTTTACTTGTGAAAGTATCATCATCTTGACAAAAGAGTGACATGAATGCCTATTTGAATCCATGTTCGATGTGAGTGCCTTTTAAGTCTTTTTTAGAAAGAACTAAAAGGTATGAATGAAGAGATCAAAAATATGCCATGCATCTTTCTTTTTCTTTTGACATCTTGTATTTGATTGCATGTACATCTTTTGTTGCAGAATCCGAGCTGTTTTCCTTTACTGATTTGCTGGATGCAGTCTCTGAATTACTGTCTTATTTCTCAGAACAAGTGTTTTGTATGATAACTAAATCAACTTTCAATGAATCAACATTCAATGCTTGAACTGTATTTGAATAATCTCCTTGTGTCTGCGTCAACTTCTTTTGTTTCAACAATTGCGGAGTCCGATGTTGATGAAGAATTTTCTCAAGCAGGTATTTCCCAATGGAATCCATGTTACAGATCATTGCATCTTGGAAGGATTGAGCATTAAATCTTGTGTATTTCTATATACGCTCTTTGAATTCTAAATAGAAAGCATTTTCAAACTTTGTTATGAGTTTTGTCAAAGTAGTGTTGCAACCAGTCTGAGAAAGTATATCTTTAGTATGATGTTGTTCTAGTAAATCTAAGTCTTGAGAGAATGTTCTCTTGAAGATAGGCATGGTACCAAAATCTTGTAAAGTTTCTGTGAGAAACTTGAATTGTGACTTAATTTCTCTAAGACTGTTCATGCATCTACTTCTTGAAAGTTATGTCTTCTCTTGAACTTTAGAAGTTGAACACGAAGAAACTGTGTCATTGTGAAAATAAGGCTAATAAGTAGTATGAAGACTATTACAAGGCCCCTAAGAGTACATTACGCACATTAAAATATTTAAAAGGTGACCATCCATAGATGGGTAAGGTAGTATGAAGACTGTTAACGATAGAATCTTTTCTACACAATCACGTTTCCCTAGACGTCAATGCCAATGTAATATTTTATGGCTAGTTTTCTAAAGCCTAACGTGCACATCCATCAACAAGAAGTAATATTAAAAAGATCTACAAACTAATTCACATGAAATCATAAGTAAACACAATAAGATCTAGCCTAGTATGTTAAAGAGAAGCGAAAAATAATAGATAATCAAACAATAAGACATATTAAAATATTAAATGATAAAGAACTTCACTGGTCAAAACATGGAGTTTAGGTGGTTACAAAGGGGGTTTTAAACCCTAAAAACGACCTAACTTCTGCTAATAATCGTACTATAATAAAGACTTACGAATCCCACAAGTTCCACACTTTAAAACCCTAATTCTGAGTTTTATATATATATATATATATATATATATATATAATTGGTCGTGACGACGTCACTTTATTGTAACAATTCGTTATTTCAGGTCATTTTACGACTTTATTTATTTAATTATTTATTTTAGACTTTTACGCGTTTACTTTTAATTTTTATCGTACAGTTAAATCGCGTAAACTAAAAATAAGCATTCAACGGAAATGGGCATCAAACAAATAAAAGTTTACATTCAACAAGTGTTATAACATTATTAGAAGTGTAATTTATAACTTTTTAAGTTTTATTTTTATACTTTACGTAAAACGCATCTGGTTCACATTTTGGACATCCATGCATGCAAGTAAGCACATAAACCCATCTACACTTCAACAAATACCCACCATAATACCTAATACTTAAAATTTACAAATTATACTCACACCCACTCACCTATAACCGGTTACAACACAAACACATACATACACTTGAAATTAAATCACCTAAAACCAGTAACACTTAAACAAGTATATCCTTTATATAACTTACAAACCCTAAACAATATGTTGATCCCACTTGAATGGATCTTTAATCCCTTAGCTTGTGCAAGGTTTAGTTATGCAAGATAAATCCTACACAACTTAGTTTAAGAAACTTTGTTTGATAATATTAAAGACTATGCGGAATCTAATCTTTAATATAAGAAGAATTCTTCAATGAAACAGTAAAACAATATAATTCAACAATAAAAAGCTTCAATATTATTATTACAAATAATACGAATACTCTCCTAGTATTAGGGTTACAAAACCTTGAAGCTATGAAAATTCTATGAATGACTTGTTTTGATACTTAAATAAAATGATTTCTAGATATCAAACTCTATGCCCTAGGACCTCCTTTTATACACCAAGAAGTCCTGGTTGATTTACAATATATTCCTATAACTTAGAATATTCTACATGATCTATTCTATAGATAACTCATACTTATCTCGTAAGTAAACTTGATCTTCAATCAATCTTTATCCTTCAGCAGTTGTAATCTTTCAGCAGTTGTAACTTTGCACCAGCAGCATTAACTCTGAACCAGCAGTAGTAACTTACACTAGCAGTACTAAGTTACACTAGCAGTAGTAACATATACTAGCAGTAATAATATACTCTAGCAGTAGTAACTAACAGTACTAAGTACTTAGCATATTTTTTACTAAGATTACTAAACAGCACTAAGTTTTGCTTAACAGCAGTAACTCTAACCTTAGCAGTATTAACTCCAAGATCAACATAAAGTCTTTTAATCCCAACAATCCTCCCTTAAACTTGATATTTATCTTTGAAAGCTTCATTAATCACCAGGAGGATGCTTCCAAACACTTCATTCTTTCTTGAGTTGTTTTGTGATGAGCTTAAGTAGTTGATAACAGATTTCATTCCAATAATCAGCTTGAAGCTTCCTATTCAGCATGTATGTGATTGTAGCAGGTGTAAGTGGATATTTCTTCTCAACCAACATAAAGATATGCATGTCTTGAAACCTCATAAAGTGTACTCTATAGGAATCAAATAATATCCAAATCAGCACTTTGTTTCCTTATAGATTCCTCCACACTGCATCTTCTGCATGATGTTCAAACATTGTCTTTAAATCACCCTATAGTACTCTCTCATATCCTTCTTCTGGCCTTGTATATCCATGCTTAGCTTTCACCAATTTCCATAGAGTCTCCAAATCTTCTCTGTCAAAATCCCTAAGCATCTGAATAAAGGATGAATACCTTTTTGAACTTCCATTAGCTCTTATGATTTGAAATAAGCTGATCTTTCCTTCTTTAATGATCTTGTAGTCAACAATGGCTGGAGGCTTAGTAGCTAAAGGTATAGCATCTATTGCTACTTCCTCTTCATCAGGAACAATTTCCATAAGCTTTTTCATCTCAGCTTCTTCTTGATCATCATCTATCTTTTGCTTCTTTGCCTTCTCTTATTAAGCTCATCTCCTGCTCTCTTTAAGCTGCTTTCTTGTGCTATTTTCTCACTGCTTTCTGCTCTTCTTACTTCACCACCTTCCACTAATTCTGTGTCCATATCTACAAATGTGTTTACTCTTTTCATTGCTTTATCAAATAACTCTTGAACATTAGGAAAGGACTTAGTATTTAAGTCTTTGGGCTTCCATCCTGCCATGTTTTTCATATAGGTACACATTATACTCCTTTGTTGAGCTTTTGTGGGTGGTCTATTTCTCCTTTCTTCTGCTCTCTTAGCTTGCTAAGTGCCTTCTCCGTTTCTGCAGAAGTTGTTGAAACAGTTTAGACTTTTCTTTAATTGTCAACTCTTCTTGTTCCTCTGCTTGCAGCCTTTGAGCTAATTCATAGTCAGTCTCAACCTTATCATGAATATCATTCCATTGTGCAATTAAGGCAGCATTGGCTTCTTCTTTTTCTCTTACAATCCTTGCTTCCTTATCAAATTGAGCTTGTAGTCTCATAGCTTCTTGTTGATCAAAGTTGATTTGATCTTTCTTCTTCATCTACAAAGGGTCTTCTACCATGATTCCTTTACCCTTATCTTGAACCTTTGATGATTGTGAAGAAGAAATTATTGGTGTAGATGCTTGCTCCTGCTCTTAATTAACAAACCCTTTAGCCTTGGGTCTTGTAACAGCAGTTGTAGTTGTTGTAGCAGCAGTTATAATAGCCTTGGGTTTAACATTCTTTAATTCTTCCAGTACTTGAGCTAAAGTCATGTCAACATCAGATAAATCTTTAGCAGCACTAACTATAATTGTACTTGTAGTTGTAGCAGCATTAACCACAGGCTCTTCAGTTTCTACAAATACCTCATCACCATCAAGATCATGCCATCTAAACATATCAACATCATGAACATTCTCCAGGGTGATGTCTTCATCTACATCAATATCATGAATTTTCCTCCCTTGTTTGGATGCATCCTCCTCACCCAAACCTTCATCTTTAGAGGATATAACCTTAGCACTTAGACCAACCTTGTATAATCTTTTGAGCTTGTGAGTTCTCTTGCTGTATTTCTTCTCAGGCTTCTTGACCCTTCTTTTCAAACTGTCAATCTCTATTGCTTGATTGGTCTTTGTAGTCTCCAAAGCAAGAACTCTATTTTGTAGATTGGTACATAAGTCCATTAATTCCTTAAGTTTTAGTCTATCCTCACCATTGATCAGTGGATCATTGGAATGTGTAGGTGCATTTTCCTCATTGGCAGCCTTATCTGCTATAGGCTTTCTAGGACCACTGGATTGAGGAACCTTAGTGTCCTTCCTCTGTTTACTCCTAGGTTTTTTCTTTTGAGGTTGTGATGTAGATGGTTGAGTAATAATGGGTGTGTGTTAAGGATTAGAGGTATTTGCTAAACCTTTACCCATTTCTTCTTGAGCTTGAACCATCATTGTTGGAAATAAAGGTGTAACTACTCCTGAGAATCCTTTCCCAACCCTTTTCATGTTCCCAAAAACCTTCTTTAAGTGAGAGGGTGTGACATAAATTTCATCATGTGTAGACATATCACCAACTTGTTGATCCAGAAAGACTTGTACAAACCTTGGATACATCCAGAATTTTCCCATTTGAGGAGGTGTCATTTTATACATTTTTTCGGGGTCGTTTAACCCCCAATATCATGTGTTTATGCCCAAAATAGGTACTTAATCATTCCTTTTCAGGTATTTCTCATTTGGATGACATTTGGATGATTTACACGTGACTTGGGCTCATTTAGAGGAGAAACGGACGAGATTACGAACCAATACCAAGACTTTTGAAGATTTGTGCTCACAGAGTCTAGACACGGTGTCACATTCTACACATGACGTCGCACACTTCATCTAGTGACGGCGTCACACATCTCACGACGGCGTCAGGCCGCACCGACTCAAACACAGATCTAGAAGATTCATTTTATGACGGCGTCACGACTAAAACGCGACGCCGTCGCGTCGATTTTCTTATATATACAAACCTGAATTTAGGGTTTTGAGGGTGTAACTTTAGAATAAAAAGAGGGTACGAAACTATAGTACGTTTTAGCAGCTGTTGGAGAGATTTTAGGGCCTAAAAACCCTATTGTAACTCTTCCAATTCATGTTTTTATCAAGTAAGATTTACATAATCTCTTCAATAGTTGTGTGTTATTTTGATTTATTGTTCTTGCTTTATTCTTAACATGCTCGGCTAATCCTATTATTGTGTTTATTTATGATTGTATGAAACCTAGAATGTAGATCTTAGTGATGTTGCCTCTTGTGATGGATGTGCACGTTAGGCTTTAGAAAACCAGCTTTCTGTCAATAATCGCTATTGATATGTCTAGGGAAACATGATTTTGTAGAAAGGATACCATCGGGAAACAGTCTTCATACTACCTTGCCCCCTAATATGGTTGATCCACTTTTAATGTATTTTACATACCACTTTAGTAAAACCCATTAGGGGCCTTGTAATGTTCATACTACATTGCATGTGCGTTGCATCTAGCTCGGGCATACCTAAGTAGATGGCGGGTTGTGTAATTCGTTCATGCTTTAGGAAAATAGTTTCATTGATCATCGCATGGTGTGGGAAAGGCATCAACATTAGGCAGAAGAATTCTAGGGAGTAATACATGATTAAATAGACACTATTATTTGTTATTATTTTTATAACCATTAGTTTAGATTATTATTAAGTTTTAAATAGCTAAATAACAAACACTTCTCACATATGATTTACTTGCTTTCTATAAAATATAAAAATACAAAAAGAATCTTCCCTCAACCCTTAGAATTTTGTTAAACCATAATCAAGCCTTCCCAACATATTCCTCGAGTGAACGATTAACAACCCCGAGTCTTGCCTATACTACACTACAACGATTAGGTGCACTGCCTAGGGAGTTGTAAAATTTCTCGTGTAGAAGTCTAACGACGACCGCACATCAAGTTTTTGGCGCCGCCGCCTGGGGAATAGTTAGGTTTTGATCATAGTTTAGTTCTACTTGCTTGAATCCTTTCAAGTAAGACTTTAATTCCCGCACATTAGCTTTCTTGTAGTCTATCTTTTCTTCGTGTTGTTTGTTTCATAACCTATTTTCGTTAACCACCATAGGAGACGAGAATCCTATCCGTACTCTAGGAGATTACTCCAAACCAAGCCACGAGGGCTATAGGAATACCATCGAGCTCCCTGAAGGGAACAACGTGGTACCTCTTCGATCCGACACCATCAGGTTGGTGCAAAACGGATGCTCATTCCACGGATTTCGGTCCGAGGATCCGAATCAACACCTCAAGGATTTTCTCAAACTTGTGGACTCACTTGACCTTGACGGTGAAAATAGGGAAAGAATGCGCCTGCGTTTATTTCAATTTTCCCTACGTGATCAAGCTAGCAATTGGCTTGAACGCCTTCCAACAGGATCCATCTCCACATGGGAGGATCTTACTACCCGATTCCTTGCTCAATTCTTTCCATCGGGAAGGACAACAAAACTCCGCAATGATATCTTGATGTTCCAACAACATCATGGAGAATCTTTATCCGAAGCATGGACTCGTTTCAAGGACTTACTTTAAAAAGTCCCTCATCATGGCATCAATCTTTGGCTCCAAATCCAAATCTTTTACGATCATATCGACTGCACCACTCAAAAGGGCATTGACTATGTAGCAAGCGAGAGGCTTAGAAAACTAAAGCCAAACGAAGCTTGGGATACTATCGAAAGGCTTGCCCAATATGAGAATGAAGGGTGGAATGATACCTTCACCTCAGATGAAGCGAGCTTCAGTTATGAAAACCCCAACGTCGAGCAATTACTCAAAATCATGGTACGTAAAGTCGATACACTTATGAAGGACGCAATCTCCTTAATGGGAAGTAGCGAAGGCTTATTCCGGCTAACGACCAACAAAATGTGTCAACCGCCCACTGATCCATCACGACAGGAAGAATTTGAGCACATTGTGATGAACTTCATCTACGATCAAGAAGAAAGGATTAACCAACTTGAAAATTACATGCAAGATATTACAGATGAATTCATAGAATTCTCTTCGGAGGTAAACTAAGGCTAAAGGAAAGGATAAAGGAATACGAAAGTAGACCTCAAAAGATCGAGAAAATCACTAAGTATCCGGACACCAAGGTCCTGGAAAATAGTGCCCAAAATAATTTTCTTGAGAACCTCGAGAAGAAAATGTTTTCTACCCCTTCCAGCCATCTATGTTTAAGATACGTCCGGTTGATACCCTCGAATCCATCTCCACCTTGGAAGAATATCTTTGAATTTAAACCTTAAAAGGGGGCTAATCAGTCCCATCACAACCCGAGAAGTTCAGTAAACATTCAACTACCTACGATAAGCAACCCCTCCCTTATGAAAAACGACCCCATTAATTATAATCCCTCCTCCCACTACTCATTCATGAGGTATTTGATCCAGGAAAGACACATGATCTTTTCCTGGAAGAAAGTCGCAGGCCGCATTTTCAAAGTCCCTTAAACAACAAGGGCTCAAACTGAGAAATTGCTCGTGACGCCGTCACGATTAATACGTGACGCCGTCGCAATGATCCGGATCTAATATTTATAAAACCCATCACAATCATCCCTTTTCTCTCCACATTCACAAACACAGCCACCAAACCACCCCAATCAAGCCCCACATCCGGTTTTTGCTAGTCCACGGTCGTTCATCCTCAATCGGTAAGTAAATCATTCATTCTACTCATGCGTTCTCATCTAATTCATTCCGTACACATTCTATTGTTAATTTACCTAATTTGATTCATACCCAATTGATTGAAAATTAGGACAATTAGACATCAATCTAATGAGTTTGTTGTTACTTTAGAGTATTGAATCTTCCGAATCAACACTTTTCGGAAAAACAACTCCAAATTAGAATCGATGACTCTAATTTTTTTAAATTTTTTTATGGGTCTAATGTTAAGGGGGTGTTTGGGAACGTGTTTAATGGAAAATGGATTGATTTTCCCTCGCAAACCAATTTTTGAATAAAAAGCCTCTTTGACGGCGTCAAGGTATAACTAAGACGCCGTCGTGACCTCCTGACCACGCATATCTTGCATAGTCCTGACTTCATCCATTCCTCGTGTTGGTTTCATTTTAGGCAATGAGAAAAAGACAAAGGAGCACAAGGGGACAACCCTCCTCATCCCAAGAGATTTTTATTAATGAGAAAGTCCAAAGGCTAGGGATATTCGAGGATGGAGTGCACCAAATGCACTTTGAAACTCTTGCAAGACGACGCATCCATTAGGGAGACGTCATTGATTGGGAATTCCTCGCCCAACACAATCTCGATCAGGACTTCTTCAATTCTATCTATACTGATCCTTTCTTCGGACCTCAATGGGGGAACCTTTTCCGAATTAATGAGCCTATTTACCGGGAATTAGTTTGTGAGTTCTTTGCTTCGTTTAATTTCAATGCCTCTCCTAGCAGGTGTAATCCTAGTCATTTAGGTATTAGATTTAGATTAGGGGGCGATCAAAGGGAGATTTCCCTTTTAGAGTTTGGATGGAGAATTGGTTTGTATTCTCATGAGCAAGCTATGGAAAACACAACTCCAAGCAGGTTGAGAAATTGCAACACAGTTAGGGAAGATCGCTTGTTAATGGAGTTTTAGCCCCATATTAGGAACGGTAGATTCAATGTGGGAAATACTATGGTGGCATCCATTAGGGACCCTAGAGTCAAACTGGCACATCGTTGCATCGCAACTACCATCGTCGCAAGGAAGGAAACAACCCATAGAATCACTGAAATTGATCTTTATTATCTCTACTGCATCTATACCCTTGAGGTCGCTTGCAACATTCCTTTTTGTCTTGCCAAATACTTTAATGGAATGAGGGAGAAAATTTTGATCTATGGAGGGATGTTGGTCACTAATATTGCTAGGTCATTCGGGTTGTTAACCAATGAGTGGAGGAGCGTGTTGAGCGTTGAACCACAACCACATGTGTTCAAGAAAAAGTCATTAATTATGATGGGAGTGATCATGGAACTTCATGGTGGGATGTGTGTTTAGCCTAGAGTTATGGCTGAGGAGGAGGAAGATGATGTTGATGATGAGGGAGTTAGAGGTGACGCAGGTCATGGGGAAGCTAAGGGCTCTACGGATCTTTACCGCAACATGAGCCAAGGTGATTGGCAGGCCCACCAAGCACACTGGATGGGTCAACAAGACGAGCGATGGGGGAGGCTCGACACTTGGATGGGCCAGTAAGACCAAAGAGCCAGTTGGATGTATGAGCACACCGTCCGCCAATTTCAGCACTTGTCGTCCCGCGATAACCTTGAGCCACACCTCCAGATTGACCCGTTTCCTAGATTCGAAGCCAACTACCCTCCCTATGTATATCAGGGACGCATGCCTCCCGGCTACACCTACCGTCCCTACCCTCCTTAGGACAGCTCCTCTTGATTGCTCTTGTTTCATTTTAGTGTTGTTTTCATCCCTTCTCATTTGAACAATTGTGGTTTGTAATAGTCTTTAGGATTTGAACACCTTAACTCTTGGTGTGAATGTTTCTATTATGAACTTGTTTAATTAGTGTCATGTGTGTTTTATTCTTCATAGTTTGTTTTATTATGTTTGAATTATTTTGTAATCATGCTTTGTATTGTTTTTAACCTCGTCTTAATTTCAATCAAAGGTATTTTGCAAACAATAAGTGTATGGGAGAAATAAGCCTTAGAAACTATTCTTTCATTTATCATTTGCTTTGTTCTAAAAAAAGATGGGTAATATATCGAAACATAGCATAAAAGGGCAATTTTTACCAACATTTAATATTTTTTACGAAACATACCAATGAAAACCGATTATTATTAGCGTCCCATGGATAGGAATTTATATGACTAGCACAATAACCCTTAAAATTACACCCAAAAATGTGAGGTTCACCCTTAGATCTTTAGGAATTCGGGTACCTATCGTCGGTAACCCAAGATGATTTTATCTTTACTCGATTCGAGTTGAGGAGTGAGCAGTCACATGTGTCTATTCCATCGTTACGGATGTGTACATGTGGTCTTTGTCGCCTTTTCTAGAATGTCTGGTGTTAGTAAAATTCATATGAGTGTACTGGTAGCATATTAAATTCTAAAACTTGTTTTAGTGATGCATCCCGAGACCGCATAAGTAAGTATTAGGATTTGCTTGATAAGAGGCATTAGGATTAACCAATGTTTTAAACCTGTAATTGTTATGATGGTCACCTCGATCATATAACTATCCCACACCCTTGCCAAGTACTCACCTTTAGTGTAGGATACCCTAGTACAACCCTCCGAGCCTATCCTTTTTCACAGTTCTCGTAATTTTCCGGTTAATCCGGACTATTAATGAAGAGCATTGTCACCCTTAAACCAATCGTTACACCCAAAAATTCTTAGCCTACCTTATATGTACTCACTTTTAGTACATTTTTGTAATAACCTAAGTTAATTATTGAGTACACGGTTGCTAAGTCATTATCCTTGTAATATAGTTTTGGGACGATTGGGATTCATGGTAGTATTTATTTTGCGGAAGAATGGGGAAGAAAAGTTAAGTCAATAC
>BQNB010128960.1:0-19198 GCA_026074375.1 Tanacetum coccineum
GACATTCCAATAATGTGTGATAACAAAGGGGCTATAAACTTAAGTAAGAATCCCGTTCAACACTTACGAACAAAACACATTGAGATTTGTCATCACTTCCTTCTCAATAATGTTCAAAAAGGAATTATCTCTATAGAAAATGTCACATCGGAAGACAACATAGCCGATATCCTAACTAAACCACTTAAACGTGAGCCATTTAACTACTTACGTCTAGGCCTAGGAATGATGGAACAAATTGATTAAGTTTTTGGCATAATAAAGAAATCATTGTTTGACAAAAATCCTAAGAAATTTGTTCAAACAGATGGCGGCCCCCTTAATTTTAAGGGGACCGCCCAGACTTTAAGTGTAACACCCCCAAAATGGGTCGCAGCGGAATAAGGATCCGGGGCATGTTACTTCAAGATCAACAGCACAAGATATATATAAGAACGACACAAAAGTCGTTTAAACTGATACATTGGATTTAAAAGATATATTACAAAAGCTTATAGCTTTACTTGTTCTTTGTTTCATATTACAAAAGACAACATATATTTCCCGAAACATGATACACATAAGTCTTTAACTATACAATCCAAAACATATCCAATGCATCCTTGGCATCTCGTGCCTAATGACCTCCTGAAAACATTGCTTAAAACGTCAACAAAATTGTTGGTGAATTCATAGGTTTATGTATTTAAAATATGCAGGACCGCAAGACTTTCCCGTGATGTTACAACAGATGCCAACAATCACAAATCCAGATTATTGTTGCACTAAGCTCATGACACCGAAGCTCAACCTATATTTTGCTATTTTAGCAGTTATTTTGCCCGTACAGATGTTGTAACCCGCAACATCTAAGTCCGACATGGTCAACGTTCGTTCCCAGTGATAGCTAATCACCCAAACGGGGAGGTTAATCCCAATAGATCTATTTATATCATTCGCGCTCACATAATGTAATTCACAACTACATCTATGCAATTAACAGTTCATGAATAATGGGCTCAGGAGGGTTATCGCAACTTAGGCAAACACATAATCAATATATTACTTTCAACACTTGCGTCCAATTTATAAAACAAAGCATGTTCTCACCCCAAATAATAGTAAATCAGTAAAACTGTAAAAGTGGGGCTATGAACTCACCTTGAGTACAGATAGCTCAAATAATCACAGATAAAACGTCACGCAAGACGATAAATGCAACCTATTTAAATTAAGGTCGTATAAGTACTGAGTACTTAAATTAATAACATTGAATATAATCTTATAGTTGTTACATCGTACTATCGTTCGGGCTATCATAATTAAAGAGGTCATGACATGACGTACGAGGAGTTTAGGACACTTTAAATCGTAAATCCAACAACTCATCGATACGCCATCCGAAGAGGCCTCATTATGAAACTCCCTAGTAATATAGCACTTTGATAACCACTCAATATTCTATATAGCATAATCACCGACTAATCGTTTTAGTAAAATAATATTTATAAAGTGAAAACGTTTATAAATATACTTTTCGTAAAAATGACCTAATTTGGTCGTTTTAAGCCCGTTGCTCGCGTTTCTTACGTCCACGTCTTCGTAGTAAGACGAGCGATCAAAATATTACATTTTCAAGTTTTTAAGATTCTGCGATGAATAGTAAAATTACTGTTCACAACAGCTCATTTGTCGTTTTAGGCTTTAATTAGCGTAAACTTGTAATCGTAATAACTTATTCGTTTTAATCCCGATTTTAGTGATTCTTTCGAGTACGTTTTTGTTATTAAAAGAGGTATTATATTTTATAAAGATAAATTCACTGATGAATAGTGATTTTTACTGTTCATAGTTTATAAAATTACTTTTATAAACTTTAATTATCGAAAATGTCGTAATTTACTCGTTATAGTTCCGTTTTGAACGATTCTTGCGTGTACGATCTCGTAATCAAAAGTTATATCATATTTTAGATGTTTTAAACTCAAAGTTGCTGTAATGAATAGTAACTTTTTATAAAAATAGTTTTATAAAGTATTTATAGTCGTAAACTCGTTTTTAACGTATCTTTTTCGTTATAGATCGGTTTTTCAAGTTTCTTATCATTATGGAATCGTCATGAGGCGTATTATTTTTATAAAATATCATAACCTACTGTCCAAAATTCGTATTTGGACAGCCCCTAAGTATTTCATATTTGTTTCTTTATAAAACCTTGTTTTATGTATTTATTAAGTTAGTAGTTTACTATAAAAACTCTTATAACCATATTTTTCATATTTAAAAGTCATTAGTGGTGATTATGGCTATATTTAACATGTAATACATAAAATCATAAGAAAGAAAAGTATAAAGGATTTAAGAAAACCTTATTGATGATGTATAGGATGTAAAATGAATGCTAAACCCGTGTTTAGACTGAAATCCAAGCTTTCAAGCTTATAACCCTAGATTAGGTTTCCAAAACCCTAATCTTTCCTTTTTCTTCTTATTACTTGCAAATGATGAACCAATGCTTCCCAACACCTTAGAATACCTTAAGTATGTTGTGTATAGAGTTGTATATACTTAGAAAATCAAAGTATGAATTTTGTTTTATGGGGTTTTTGTGCCGTGGGATTTGGAGAAGAAAAGAGAGAAAGAAAATGAAATTTGGTTAAGTATAGAAGTATGTAAACATTTCTCATGCATGCATGGCTATTTATAGTATAAATATCTACTTAACCCAACCCTAGTTACTTTCTAACCCTAGTTAAGTTATAGTTAAACTAGATCAGTTGGAAAAAGGGTGTAAGAGTTACTTTTTTACTTAAACTCATATTAATGTTATACATGTAACTTGAAAATCGTTGATTAATCGATCCACCAAAAATTCGGCATATTGTATGTATATGTGATGTTATATTTGTTATTTTGAGTATTGGGTATAATCGTGGGTATTCGTTTAGGCGTAGTTAGGTTTTAGAACTTCCGGGTATGCCTAAACGCATTTTATCGTGAAACGTAAGCATTTTACGTAACCAATAAAAATAAGATGAACAAAGTTATTAATATCCTCATAATATCCATATAACACTTGCTTGATGTAAACATTTAATTGTTTAATGCCCGTTTATTTTTGTATGATCATTTTCAGTCTACGCGATTTAGCTTAACGATTAAAATTAAAAGTGAACGCGTACGAGAAAAAAAATAAATAGTGAAATTAAATAGTATTGTAAATGACCTGAAAATACGGAATGTTACAGTCCTTCCCCGTTAAATGAGCCTTGTCCTCAAGGCTCAAGTTGCGACACTTGACGAAGGTACGGGTTCGGAGAAAGATGCGGATATTTCATCCGAAATTGTGTTGATGAAGAGGTGTAGGTTTTAAGGTGATTACTCTCAGCATGACATGGTCTTTCCTGAATGCATAGGTAATCAGTCTATGCACCAAATATACATAGGTGATTAAGCTATGTATATTTGAGGTCCAATGATGTAATGCTTATTTTCGTCAAAATAGTGTGATGTAGGAAATGTATCAAATAGTTTTATAACGAAATGAAATAGTCAGTAAAGTAAACGTGAAGTAGCTCATAGGGTGACAACAAAATGGTCTATAGGTTGACATCGAGATTGTTTGTAAAGCGATAGGTCATAACAAGTATAAAGAATATCCGAACAAACGAAGAAGTAGTCGTAAAGAATTATTCAATCAACAAAATAAACGTAAAAAGTCGTGTTCTAAAGGTAGGTGCTCCAAGGTGACAGGTATGAGGTGACAAGTTAATTGTCGTACTCCAATCAACTGGAAGACTTCAAAACGATGGATTACGAAACAACATATGCGATTCAAAATCATAAGAAGAGTATTCCAACTAGGAGTCGAATGGTAAAGTAACTAGTAGAATTTACAAAATATGCCGAATTTTCAATATCATCAAAAGAGAATAAAGTAAAGTCGCGTAAATGATCGGTTGGAGGTAATAGTAAGAGATCCAAGAAGACAAATTATCCCATTTGTATAGGCTTCCATATATAATACCAGCATTGACGCTAAAGGGAGTAAAAATGAGAATATCGGGACTAGTTCACGAAAATTATGCATGTCAATATTTATATAAAACAAACCGATATAAGGTTAAATAGTTAAGACCGTCATATGATAGACGTTAAGAGAAACGAAATCATAGTCTTGTATTAAATACTCATTCATAACATGTAATGTTAGTAGGGATGCAAAAGAGAGCTTCCAATAAGTTACTGTGGAGCAAGCGCGTGCGGATATCGGATAAAAACAAGGAGTGACTCTATATTTTTGAAAAAACATGGTATAGTATGGTTTTAAAATCGACCCAGTTCTCTATGGCACTCAGGCTTGATACTCTGTCTCACCCCCAAAATTTTTCAGGACATCGCAGAGGATAGTAAACATTGGGAAGTGCTGACTTCAGGGCCACCTCAAAACACAAGGTCACGGGATAACGACCTTAAAAAGGGACGTTTTTATAAAGTCATAATTCATATTTTATAAAAAGAATCAGATTTGCAACGGCCTATTTTTATTTTCATTTATAATGTATTAGAAAACATTGTCAAACGTTTGTCAAAAAGTACTCAAGTTATTAAGCCCTTCAAAAAAATATTATATTTTCGCGCGACTCGAATGCTTCCCAATGCTCCACTAGCAAAAATAGTAACCTGAAAAAATACATGCTTAAAATGTCAACAATAAGTTGGTGAATGAATTCATAGGTTTAACTAAAAGCAGTATTGAAATAATTTAAGAAAATATTTCAGAAGAAAAGTAGCGTCAACAACATTTAAAAGTGTTATTTCACGAATCCATTAAAATCAAGTAGTGATTTCAGTAAATCATGAAGTATTTAAAAGTGGACCTAAGATCGAAAAGTAATGGTGGATAAAGATAAATATTCCGAAGTCAAATAAAGTAATAAATAAGGTAGACAAGAGAAACAAATACCAAGTTAAGTATTATTATTATTGCACTAAGCTCATGGACCCCGAAGCTTTTTGTAATAAACTGTAATCAAACAGAGTACTCGAGGTTTATGCCCTACTACACGCGTAAAATATGTTACAACACATCCTACGATTTTTTCAATACAGATGTTGCAAAACTCCTACGAATTTTCTCCAAATGTTAATGCACCTTGATCAAACATAGGGGACCCAAGGAAAGGTGGGGATTGTCAGTCCGATAGATCTTATTCAACAACACTAACGATTTCTATAGTGGTAATTAACGGTTCATTTGATTGTTGGGACTTATGTGGCAATATAATTGACTTACTTAGGAAATAATATTCAGGCAGAGTAATCTGGGTAGCATACAATTTAGAAAACAATTGTGTCCGTAGTAAAAACAATCACGTTGTTCAAAATTCACGAGTTTAAAAGTAGGTATTTCAGCGATCTCAAAATCATGTAGTATCAAAATCAAGATTTAGTAAAATAGTCAGGTAATGTACTAGGTATGAAAATCAATAAGTTTATGTAGTAAACTGAGCAGTATTACACCACGAAAACAGTTTATTAAAACATTAAAAGAGAAAAGGTGGGGCTATGAACTCATAAAGTATTGAAAGGTAATTGTACTGTAGTAAAATATACAAGTTTGTAATAAGAGACATGTATTCCCCTAAGCGGGGTTTATAAAACATTGAAAAAATTGAAATGGAAATGGCGAGACTATGAACTAACCTCGATGTGAATGGAAATCAGCAAAGTTATTCACAATACGAAAAATGTTCGTCACGAAGGAATCCGAAGGCACCTATAAATCCAATATAGGTCGTATAAGTTACTAAACACTTTGAGTAATTTATAGGTTTTCGTATAGTCTCATCATTACTATCGTTCGGGCTATCATATTTAAGAGGTCTGTGATCTATAGGAAGCTAGAACAATTTAATTCGTAAAACCAACAACTCGTGATTTACGCCAACCCCGACGAGGGCCTCATTATGTATAACTCACATGTAATTTAGTACTTTGATAATTACACAACATATAGGTCTATTTAGTTATCAACCATGCTAATGGGTTTGTGAAAAATGATTAAATCATTTTGACTAAATTAAATGCCATGCCTTAAAGCTTCGTATAATCGTTAAAAATTTGTTCAATCGCTTTTGTATATCAAAATTTATAAAGTTTAAAAACAACGTATATTTATTATTTATTTGATTCCAAAAATTGTTTGCAATAAAAATTAGAAAATAAACGACACAAACACTATTTTCATCTCAGGAAAATAGTGTTTAAGTTTATATCAAATTATTTCATCCGGAAAAAAATTATGAAAATTCGGCAGGTTTCTGTAATGTCGTTTACGAACAACTTTTTGTAGTTTTTCATTTAGACATAATCAGACCCACGAAGGCCCTCGATAATGTGCTTAAGCAGCTGCAGAGGTGCATAGTTTTTAGCTTATTATATTTTATGTTCGATAACTTTGAAAAATGTGTATCTAGCATCCGTTTTAACTCGTTTTTAGTGATTTTCTTTCGAGAGTTCGTCTTCGTAATTAAAAGTTTTACAATGATTTTCAAAAAAGTATTGTTCGTGATCAGTAAATTTTTTAAAAAATTAGTTTTATAAATAGTTTATTTAAGGTATATAAATCGTGTAAACTATGTATCTTCTTCGTTATAAATCCGTTTTTCGAGTTTCTTATCTTTTTGGAATCGTCATGATGTGTAGAATTTTATAAAAACATAAAATAATATGTTATTTACACGAATTTTGGACAGAAACTTGGTGTGACTTTGATAACTCCATTTTCATGTTAAAATCCTAAATGGTGATTTAGTTATATAGAACATGTAAACACATAAAAAAATGAATAAAGTAAAGACATGAAAGGTTTTTAGATAACCTTAATGAGATGTAGTGTGATGAACCAAAGTATCTAAACCCTTGTTTAGATATAAAACCAAAGCTTGAAATTATGAAAACCCTAGATTAGGTTATAAACCTTAATCTTACTTTCTTTGCTTCAATACTTGCAAATGGTTAACCAAGGCTTGCAAACACCTTAGTATATCTTAGAAATGATGTGTGATGGCTTGAATATGTTGAAGAAAAATTTGTATGGATTATGTAAAGGGGGTTTGTTTGCCGTGAGCTTAAGGAGAGAAAGAGAGGAGTTTTGTGAAAATTTTACTAAGTGTTTATGCTTGAATCACTAGTATACATGTATATATAGGATAAGTATTGGTCAAAACTTTCTCAAGAAGGGTCAATGGTCAAAGGGGGGGGGGGAATTCGGTCAAGGGGACAATGGGAGGGTTTTAAGGAAGACTTGGTCATGGTCTTTGGTCAAGGAAACAAAGCATGGTAAGGTTTAATGAGTTAGTAGATGTACAAAGACCTAGTTGTCAAAATTTTTGATATATCTTTGTGTCTTTTGCTATAAATTCGGCCAAAATAAGATATATGTAATGTTGTTGAGTAATTTTTATGTATTGGGTATAAATGTGGGTATTTGTTGAAGCGTAGAATTATTTTTGTGGTTCCGGGTATGCCTAAACGTATTTTATTGCGAAACGTATTTAATTTACGTAACCAACAAAAATAAAATATAAAAGTTAATTATTACTTTTGAAAAAAATAATATAATGATGGCTTGACATAAACTTTAATTTGTTTGGTGCCCGTTTATTTTAATTGTTGATTTTTAACTTACGCGATTTAACTTAACTATTAAAATCAAAAGTAAACGCGTACGAGATGAAAACAAAAAAAATATATAATGAAATAATTGACGTCGTAAAATGACATGAAAATGTGAAATGTTACACTGCCCAGTCAGCATCAGATTATGCAATAAGCTGTGATGTAGTAGACCGAAGTAGTTGTAATCCAAGATCAGTGGTTCCTCGAAGATAACGAAGAACACGTTTCATAGCATTAATGTGTGGCTCTCGAGGATCATGCATGTAAAGACATAACTGTTGAACTGCATATGACAAATCTGGTCGAGTAAAGGTAAGGTACTGAAGTGATCCGGCAAGGCTGCTATATAAAGTAGGATCAGTGTCCGGTGATCCTTCAGGTCCAAGCTTCTGTTCTCCTGGCTGTCAAATTGGATACTGCAAGGATTTACAATTAGCATCTGTTGCTTGCTCCAAGAATCTCGGTAGCATATTTAGTCTGAGACAAAGATTAGCCAGAGGGAGGTAGTACGCATGGCAGATATACCGAGAAAATAGTTGAGTGGGCCAAGGTCTGTCATAGGAAACTCCGCATGTAGTAAAGAGATGATACGTTGCAAGAGTGAAGTAGAAAAAGCTGTAATAATGATAGCATCCACATATAGTAGTAAGTAAGTTGTGTCTTGCCCCTTGTGAAAGATAAAAAGAGACGAGTCAGTTTTGCTGTGATAGAAACCGGCTCGAATAACTAGCTAAGAAATCATTGAAAACCAAGCTCGGGGGGCCTGCTTATGGACCATAAAGGACTTTTGCAGAAGGCAAAAACATAATCAAAATGAGTGGAATCAGTAAAATTGGTGGCTGGTGGCATGTAAATTATCTCTTTGTAAGTTGGCCGTGAAGAAATGCATTCTTCACGTCTAACTGATGAATAGGTCATTGTCGAGAAACTGCAAGGCTAAGAACAGTCCGTATGATAGCAGGTTTGACAACAGGGCTAAATGTCTCATCGTAGTTGATGCCTTGTTGTTGACTACTACCATTTGCAACTAGTCGAGCTTTGTACCGATTTAAGGACCCGTCCGCATTATATTTGTGTTTGTACAACCACATAGAGCGAACAATGTTGACATTTGGTGGGCGAGGAACAATAGTACCCAGTGTTTGTGTTATTGTCAATGAGAGCTTTATATTGTCTCACATAGCTTTGTTGCCAGTTAGGATACTCGGAAGGGCTATGGAAAGGAGACTTGGGGATAAAGGAGGAAGTGGTAACATGTAAGTTGTATTTGGGGTTAGCTTTCACAATCCCGACTTTAGAGCGTGTAACCATAGGGTGTTGCGAGGTGGGTGGTGGTGTTGGTGGTGGTGGTGGTGGTGTGGTTTGTGGTGTCGGTGTTGTTTGTGGTGATGGTGTTGATAGAGGAGTTGGAGGTGTTGATTGTGGAGTTGTTTGTGGGTTTGTTTTTTGTGGTGGTGTTTGTTGAGGAGAAGTAGGTGTGGTAAGTAGGCGAAGTGCAATGGGGGAGGTGTCGAGATTATCATCTAAAAATTGGTATGAGGGGGGTTTAGTTGGAGTCATGGAGCCGAAGGGAAAGACAGTTTCGTCAAATGCAACATGACGAGAAATGATGATTTTGTTGGTGTTCAGGTCAAGGCACCGGTATCCACGATGATTGTAAGCGTACCCGAGAAAGATAGATGGTGTGGTGCGTGAGGCAAGTTTGTGTGGTGGAAATGTGTAAGGGTAACAAAGGCATCCGAACGTGCGAATGTGGGTGTAAGAGGTTGGTTTGTTAAATAATTTTGTGTAAGGGATGTCATTGTTGATGGAGGTGAAAGGAAGGATATTAAGTAAGTAAGTGGCGGTGAGTAATGCTTCGACCCAATACTCGGGAGGAATACGGGCTTGAAAGAGGAAAGAACGTACTATGTTATTAATAGTACAAATCATGCGCTCAGATTTACCATTTTGTTGAGATGTACGTGGACACGAGAAACGAAATTGAATGCCATTAGTGACAAATAATTCATGAAGGGAGTTGTTGTCAAATTCTCCCAACCATGATCACATTGAATAAGCTTTGATTTCACGGTATTGAATTGGGTTTTTATAAAAGGCAAGAAAGTGTAGAAGTTTTGACTGAGGATCTGATTTTCTATAAAGTTGGTTGATCCCATTAAATATAATGTGAATAGTGATTCTAAGAAAAGAACTTTAGTATTTATATCTACTAATTGCTAGAGACATGAGATGTCCAAAGGTCTGAGTGAATAATGTCAAGGGGGGAAGTAACAATAGAGGTAGATCGTTGAAAGGGAAGTTTTATTTGTTTGCTTAACTGACAGGCACGACACAAGTGTTGAGTGTTTTTATTTTTATTATAAGATACAAGGTCACGTGACGACAGTGTTTGAATTACAGCGTCACCAGGGTGACCAAGACGTTGATGCCAAAGGAAATGGTTATTAGTAAGTAGGGTGAAGGCTGAGGCAGCAACGTGTAAAGGGTATAGATCACCCGTGCTGTCACAATGAAGAAGGGTTTGACGGGTATGATAATCTCGTATAGTAAAACCATATGGATCAAAATCAATGGAGCATTTATTATCGGTGGTGAATTTTCGTACTGAAACAAGGTTTTTAATGATATTGAGTGTGACAAGAACATTTCTAAGGTGGAGGGGACGATATGGATTAGGGATTTGTACATGACCAGAGTGGGTGACAAGTATAGATGATCCATTTCCGACAATAACTGAATGAAAATTACGATTAAGAAAAGAGGTTTGAAGGTTACCAGCGTGAGATGAAAGGTGAGAAGTTGCTCTGGTATCCATATACCATTGCTGATCATGAGAAGCCATAATTTTTTTTTCGATGAACAGTAACGCTCGGATGAATAGTTGCGCTTGGATGAACAGTGTTCGGATGAACAGTTTTTTTTTTTTTTGAAAAGGTTAATGATGCAAAGAAAGAATAGGGAAAGGAGGCGATTTGATTGAGAAGAATTATGAGAAAATTAATTTGGCTCTGATTATCATGAAATATGTGATTGATTGCTTGATTATTATTGATAACAGCCAACCTATATATAGGATACAACAGAATATTCTAGACTATGGGCTTGGGCCAATGGGCCGATTACATTAAATATAATATGTACTCTAATATTTAGCACCAAATATCCGGAGGTGTGGAAAGAGCATATGTGAAAAGCGAAAAAACCATCAAAAAAGGACGATTGTTTGTGGAGGTTTGCACAGAAAGACCCGTTGATTTATGGATCTATACGCTCCGACTGGAACTTCTAGTTATGAAACCACCTTTTTTTTCTTTATTCGGATTGGATTCAAACATATATTTTAGTTCCGGTTAAAATTTGACAAATTATTAAAACACAATTTAAAACCTTTTTTTAGGTAAAGGGGACTCACCTCGGTAAAATATATTAATCCCAAAAAAGCCAATAAGTACAAAGGAATGTAACATTTCTTTAGTTGATTAGAAACAAATTCTTGAATCAAATTTCTGAAAATGTAACATTTGATTCATATAATTTTCAAATATCATATAAATAAAGTTTTGAATCAACTTACAAATTTAGCGAGTGTACACTAAAATGGATTTTGTGAATCACTCGTTTGTATCGAATCAAGAAAAACATAGATCTACATATAAACAATGAATCAACGCGACTAAATGCATTTTTCACGTGTATTTCATAGTTACTCACATTAAAAAATTATCAAAAAACTTATTCATTGAGTGTTTACACAAATCGTGTCACTCCAAACATATTCATATGAATTGATACAGAAGTAACTATAAAACACAACAAGATAAATGATTTGCAGTTAAATCAGATGGACGAGTTTCATTTAAAAAAGACTGAATCCCGTATTCCATTGTTGCTTGACCTGCTATTAAAGTCACAAGTTCCACTGTTTTGTTCCTTTGCTTAAACTAAAATTTGCTAAATAAAACTATCAAAAGATAATTATATTATGATTGTGTTTTTGTCTTAAATTAATGAAGATTGATTTATGTATTTATACTAAAACTTAGCTTAATATAGTAAGCAATGAAAAAACACTTAAATCCATAATGGACCCAAACCCACATTAGGTTTGCGGCCGATTAAGTCAATCGTCAACTGGTCCAACAGTCAACGGTCAACAGTCAACGGTCAACAGTCAACATAACTTAGCCATCTAATACTCCCCCGCAGTTTGAACGGCAGACTTTCGAACGGACAAACTGGAACATATGTTGAAAGCCGCTTCTTCTTTTCTTCTATCATCTTCATCTTCTTTGTTGTTTCTTTTAGCGGAAGCATAATTGTATTTCGTGGCATAGTGGTTCATTGCTTGCGGCTTCCTCCTTTGCGTGACGATTTTTTTTTTAAGTCATGGCATGCTTTGCCTTTTAGGTGGGGGAGCAACAAATTGCAACCAACTATTTTTGGGAAATACTACAATGATCTCGTTTGTAAAAGTAGAGTAAGAGACAAAGGATTGATGGAATATCAATATATTATGGGAATCTGTGTTAGGGGCGGCTGGGTTTTTTTTTTTGGAATGAATGTTAAAAGCCGCTTATTCTTTTCCTCATCTTTTTTTTAGCGGAAGCATAATTGCATTTGACAGCATAGTTGTTTATTGCTTGCGGCATCCTCCTTTGCGTGACGATTTTTTTTTTTTACGTCATGGCTTGCTTTGCCTTTAGAAGGTAGTGGCAATTTGATAATCAACTTTTGTTGTCAACGACAATGATCTTCGACAATGAAAACAAATAGAGGAAAAAAAATATAGTTGATTCATGGCAACTCAACATTTTTTTTTCGATTTGACGGCTAGGGTTTAGGGTTTATGCATTGAATACGAAAAATGAAATCCTAATTAAAACAATAAAGCTAAAATAGCGGAATCCCTCCGGATCATCGGCGAGTAGCCGATGACCGGAGGATAACAAATTTTGTTGGTGAATCTTACCTAGAGCTCGGATACCATGTAAAATAGCAAAGATATATATTATTGATTGTGTTTTTGTGATTACATAATGAAGATTGGCTATGTATTTATACTAAATACATAGCTTAATAAGTAAGCAATGCAAACCCTAAAACATAATGGACCCAAACCCACAATTAGGTTTGGGCCGAATAAGTCAACCGTCAACGGTCAACAGTCAACGGTCAACAGTCAACGGTCAACGGTCAAACTAACATAACTTAGCTATCTAATATTATCATGTGCTTGCTCTTTATCTGTTTTTTTCTTAGTTTAAAATATGTTTTCCGTCAACAACTTCAACTTGTCGTCTAAGTGATAACCATATTCAGTTTCTTCGCGTTGGGCTATTTGCTATCTAAGGCGGCTACTTTATGCTTTTGTTGGTGTGTATTAGTAATGATCACTAGATGATGCATCTGTAGTTTGTTCGTTTTTTCACTATTGATGATAGATTTAGACTTTTACTCTCTAGTTGGCTCTACGTTTTTGTAGACCAGTATCCCTAACATGTTGGCTTGACAACTTGACCCTTCTTATGTTTAGGGCTAGCTATAGCACAATTCAGGTCTCCAAATTAGGCAAAAGATTGGGAGCTTTACAGTAGTATTTAGAAATATCGCACCAAGTATATATAGTAGCACAAGCATGCCTTGATCTATAAAAAAACAAACAAAGCCGTTGCAGGAGTTAACTAAACATAAGCTAGAGATGATAACTCAAGGTAAGCAAGCAACTAGCGGGATCCTCACAGGCTGAAAGGGCTTCACCTTAAGAACCAGAACCAACTCAAGTAATTAAAGAAGGTGTTGGAATTAAAGGAAATCACTAGTGGCTTCAAAAATGTGTTTTTTTCTTCTTCTTTCAAATGCCTGCTACTGCTTTTTAACAGACTCTGGGTGCCCTACCTGTTAAAGCATCAGAGTATAGTTTAACTCTTAAAACAATGCTTACAATATGTGCACAACCCTTCAATGGGTTTATCCTTAAATCGCTGGTTTAATGGAAGACTGCAAGTTTGTTGGTTCATGACTGCTATTTACAATCTATTTACATGTTTATTCAGGGGTATATAATTAGCTTCATAGGGTATGAAAGATTGAAAGGGACCCGTATAGTAGGACTGTTATTACTTCAGGGTTTGTACTTAGCTAATATATTAGCGGTTCTCCTGAATCTGGGATATGTTTTATGGTTCAAATAGCATGGAAACTATTGCTGCCGGGCTGCTGGTTTTGTGTGGTTGGGTCAGTTAGGTTTGGCTGTATATATCTGGAGTAAGAATTTTAGACCGTACGACCAAAGGTCACTTGATAATTAGTTTGCTCAAAGTCTACAATTAGGTATGTAACCGGGATTATGTTATCAGTAGATGGAGGTGTGTAGATGTTTTGAATGTAGGTCTGCTATATTGTATTTGCTTCTATAAGGTTCTTTAAAGTTGCACGAAACACAGACGCTGGATATATGCCTATATGATAAGTTCCAACTGTAGTTATGGGAAAAGACAAGAATTCAGATTGCATGTTTTGTTTACAGTTTAAAGAGAAAAGGGGACGGAACTTAGCATGCCTTGATTTATAAAAAACGAATTGCAGGAGTTAACTAAGCATAAGCTAGAGATGATACTCAAGGTAAGCAAGCAGCTAGCGGACCCTCACAGGCTGAAAAGGCTTCACCTTAAGAACCAGAACCAACTCAAGTAATTGATGATAGTTTGTAAAGGTGTTGAAAGTTAAGGAAATCACTAGTGGCTTCAAAAATGTGTTTTTTTAAGTGCCAGCTACAGAAGGTGAATTGGTGCTGCTGCTTTTTAACAGACCGTGGGTTCCCTACCTGTTAAACCGTCAAAGTATAGTTTAACTCTTAAAACAATGCTCACAACATGTGCAGAACCCTTCACTGGGTTTAACCTTAAATCTTTGGTTTGATGGAAGACTGCAAGTTTGTTGGTTCATGACTGCTATTTAAAATGTTTTTTAAATGTTCATTCAGGGGTTCATAATCAGCTTCATATATAGGGTATGAAAGGGACCCGTAGGACTGTTATTACTTCAGGGTTTGTACTTAGCTAGTATTAGCGGCTCTCGTGGATCAGGGATATGTCTTACGGTTCAAATAGCATGGCAACTATTGCTGCCGGGCTGCTGGTTTTGTGTGGTTGGGTCAGTTAGGTTTGGCTATATACATCTGGAGTAAGAATTTTAGACCGTACGACCAAAGGTCACTTGATAATTAGTTTGCTCAAAGTCTACAATTAGATCGTAATTAGTTTGCTCAAAGTCTACAATTAGGTCGTAATTAGTTTGCTCAAAGTCTACAAATAGGTATGTGACCGGGATTTTGTTATCAGTAGATGGACGTGTGTAGATGTGTTGAATGTACGTAGGTCTGCTAAATTGTATTTACTCCTATAAGGTTCTTATAAGTTGCACTAAACACACACGTTGGATATATACCTGTATAATAAGGTTCTACTGTAGCCTTGGGAAAAGACCAGAGTTCAGATTGCATGTTCTCTTTACAGTTTGAGCCTTTGAGGTATTTGACTACTACTGTGATGCATACTCCAACTAGTCATTGAAAATAAATGGCGTAGTTATAAGCTTCATGGTTTATGTATCAAGTTACAATCTCACTAATTTGAAATTATATCCGCAGATACTTTGTATCAGCACAGATGACCTATGGAAGTTATTCAAATATATGTATCTTTAGTTGTGAATTTGTATTGTATATAGCTTTTATTTTTTTTTTTGTTTTGGTTTTGTTTTTTTTTTTTTTTTTTTTTTTTTTTTTTTTTTTTTTTTTTTTTTGTTATTTTTTTTTTTTTTTTTTTTTTTTTTTTTTTTTGTTTTTTTTTTTTTCTTATTTAAGAATCGATGAAGTTAATATATTTTGATTATGTTGTGTAGCAACTAGCAAAATATAATGTGTTGCTGTTGAATTCAGATTTTCTAGATTTCTTGTAGTAAGGTTAACAAATATGCCTGCACTTGTCTTATATTATGGTCAAATTTGAAATAAGCATAGCCCTAATGGTGCCGACATCATGAATGTTATTATAGCAATGATGGTAGCTATGGCCATGCAATGAAAGTACTGCATACAAAACTTATGATGCCCTTGACGTAAATGTGAATACAATCAACTTAGTCGCCATTAGCTGCAATACTGATGGCTATGTCGTAAGTACATATGGCAAACTCGACTCTTCATTTTTGGTTTATCAGGTTCTTATGTTTCTGCAGATAGGCAGTGGTTTCACTTTTGCAAGGTCCAATGATATTGCCATATTTAGCTAACTTGAACTTGGCAAGGGAGAGGTGACATGTATATAGTGTACGGTCTGACTCATGAAAGATGATTCATGTTCAAGGTTCAAAATGGCCTCACCTCGTGGGCATGCTAAGAGATGCTTTTGCAAAGTTTTACAACTCACAAATATATTACATGTACCATCACAATCTTTTACAGCTCACAAATTTGAATTACATTTCTACATTTACATGCATTTTTTAAGAATTGCTACATATATTCTTTTAGCACCAATGACAAGTCAGTCCCTGTACATGAGCCTGCAACAGGATACATTTCAACACCAGAGTTCAGATTGCATGTTCTCTTTACAGTTTGAGCCTTTGAGGTATTTGACTACTACTGTGATGCATACTCCAACTAGTCATTGAAAATAAATGGCATGGTTATAATATTTATTGTATTTCATGTATGATTTTCAATATTTATTGTATATCTTTTGGATGAGAAACAACGTAATGTGAAGTTGTAAACACATTCACATGTGGGTTAGGGTGTGTGACTGTGTGTGGAGTGTGGACAAAACTGTTAGACCATTAACCGACCATGGTGTATTATTACTTAAATTAATATTTGTTCCTGTTTGTAACATAGAATGTTCATGTTTTTATTGCTATAAGTGAAATAATATTCTTAACATGTAATGCTCTTATTTTTATTGCATAAATTGGTTACTTTAAAGTAACTTTTAATTATTTAACGTTTATTGTTTATTTGTTTATTTACGGGTATGATGCCAAAATAACTATAGGGTTCTCGTCACTTTATTATCGACAATTAGAGTCAGCTGCTTCATAACACAACTCGACTTAGGTTGTTTATTTGCACCATAAATATTTATTAAATTGGGAAATATTAGCTATAATTTATTGTAGCTAATTGTCTATAATTTTGTGCTAATATTGTGGGTCTTTGAGTACTGTTTACGGGTCCTTGAATCCTGTTTGCGGCTCACTTGATCATTTCTTGTGTATTTTTAATGAGGATTGTAGCCAATTGACTACAATAATTGAAGGAAAATTATCCCCATATTAAATTTATAAAGCATGATAACCATCTGTTCACCAAGTTCTTCATTTATCAACGATATGTTGAAAACTCGAGTATAGAGGCACCTATCATTTTCATAAGTACATAATATATTTATTTTTATATCACATTAACTCGTGTTTACATTTGATATTTATATTTTCGTTAAATAATTTACTCGCATTTAATTTTCAAACCCGTATACGCATTGATTAAACTTATAAAAAAGAATAACATGTGTCCTTATTGAACGGAAAAAATGAAAATCAGATATCCTTACTTAAATTCATAAAGAGGAATAACATGAGTTGTTCGTATACGAACAACTTTGTGTACTTATTTACATACACAATAAGTCGTGCTTTTATTTTGATATTTATAACCTCGTACATATACATGTAGTATTTTTAAAACAACATATATGTTATATTTTTATAATATAAAGTCTATGTATTATAAAGTCTAAAAGGTATTTGTTTATTTTTAAAAATTCATATAAAAATATTAACACTTTTTAAGTTTACATTTAACTTCATATAATTTATTTAAAATACAACCACAAAAGTTTTATTAATTACTTTTTTTAACTTTTTTTTAGTTTTTGTTTTCATAAAATTGACACATATTTTTTTATGTTTTCTACTCCACTAAAATTACTTCACCAAATTTATTAAAGTTTGATCAATTTTTTTAGTTTTGACTTTTAATTAGTCAATAAGAATACTCGATTTTACCAGATGTTAAAATAGAGCAAGCTGATTTGCTCAATTTTCTTTTAGTTAGTTAATAAGAATATTTTTTTTAGAACGGCAACATTTTATTAAGAACACAAAAATAACAAAGATACAATACAAGGCATCCCACCCTATTCAACAAGACGATTAAGAAGGGTGAGACCCGAAATACCAAACAAACATAGAACAAAGAGAAATATAGAAACCAAACACCGAACTATTGACTAAACTCACAATTAAAGACAAAGAAAACGAGCAACCAAACACTAGCCAAGGCCAACCAATATCCACATAGAAAATAATATTCCACATGAAGTAGAAGTCACCAATGGCTACTAGCTTGCTGTCATCCCAATATTTAACCACTTTGACTTGCAAATGAAGAGACCAATTTGCAGATAAAAAATCCAACAGTAGCACACATCAGAAACCTTCGATATATAGAACAACCAGCCAACAGAATATAGCAGACTCAAACAGCAGCGCCCAACATAGAAAAGAATTGCAGCCTTAAAGCAGAAACACACATATATGCCCCCACAAACTACTGTTGAGCTGTGGGAATGTTGACACGACTCTTATTAGGATCTTTCAACCATTCTTGCCAAGACCACAAACCTTTTCTAGCCCGACCCGTAATTCAATGAAAGCTTTTTAATTGAATATCTTGTATCTTGTTTACAGTTGTAACCTTATTATTGAAGACCCGATTATTACGACATGTTAATAAGAATATTTGATTTTGCGCCATGTTAAAATAGAGCAACCCGATTTACTCAATTTTTATTGAATAAAATTGTTTTAGCACCAAAATGATGTAACTTTCTTATCATATACTCTAAAAGATTACAAAATATAAGGGTAAAAGCCATAAATTACCAACGTACTTTTCAAAATTTCCCAACTTAAACCCTTTACTTTTTTATTAACACCGAAACCCACGTACTTTCAAATTTTTAACCGACTTAAACCAAACGTTTGTACCGTTAGTTATTATGTGGCAACGTTAGTCCATTTAGCTAACGATCGCTTTGCATCGTTACTCCTTTAACAATAATAGTTCTTTATATGATTTTCTTTATACGATTTTTTACGTTTTCGGTCGTTTTTTTTACGTTTTCGTCCGCTTTTTTACGATTTCGTCTGGTTTTTTACGTTTTCGTCTATTTTTTTGCGTTTTCGCCCATTTTTTTACGTTTTCGCCCGCTTTTACGTTTTAGTCCGTTTTTTACGATTTCGTCTGGTTTTTTACGTTTTCGCCTGTTTTTTACGTTTTCGCCCGTTTTTTACGTTTTCGTCCTCTTTTTTACGTTTTCGTCCGTTTTTATACGATTTCGTCTGATTTTTTACGTTTTCGTATGTTTTTTTTTTGCATTTTCGCCCGTTTTTTACGTTTTCGTCCGGTTTCTTACATGTTCGTACATTTTGTTAAGTTTTCGTCCGTTTTTTTACGATTTCGTCTGAT
>BQNB010128961.1:0-19198 GCA_026074375.1 Tanacetum coccineum
GTTTAAATGGGACTCCTTCGATCTCAACCCATAAAATTCTACCTTCAGGAACGAATTCGGTAGAAGTTTGTTTTAAAACCGAACTAGAGGTGTCATAAAAGCCGACCCGACCCGAACCCAAACCTGAATATGACTATTCAGGTCGGGTCAATCGGGTTCAAAATTATATTCTGGTCAATCGGGTTGACCCGATTGACCAGAAATATAAACAAGGTTGGGTATCGGGTTTTATATATTTATCTACTCGGGTTTGGGAATGACCCGAGTTTGATTTTTTTTAATAACTCTATCTACTCTCTCTTTTTATTAACAAGCCCATGTGAATATATTTACATAAATTACTTATATACAAATGAAAGCATGCAACTGCAACAATTAGAAGCATGCAACTGTTAGCAAAGTATCAAAGTTGCATTTTTGTTGCATTCGTCAAATGAAAACATGCAACTGCAACAAATTACTACACGCTTTGTTTTGCTTTTGAACTCAAACTTAAAAAATTCTAAATTGTGCCTTTCTACAAAAAAAATTATTTTAAATTGGGCAAGACCCGAACCCGAATTGACCCGAACCCGAATGACCCGAGTTCTAAACAAGGTCGGGTTCGGGTATGATTTTATAAGTCATGACCCGAATTGACCCAACCCGATTGACCCAAACCCGACCGACCCGACCCGATTCACACCCCTAATTACAACAATTCAGTGATGTTATTAGTAGTTTAGACTTGGTCCGCTTTTTATCATTTTGTTAATAATACAAGACAAAATTATTACTTTTTTTTATCATTTTATGATTTGTATTTTGTATTTTTTATATTTTTTTCATTTGTAGTCTTTTAATATTGTTTGTCTTGTCAAACTTTAAAAAAAATCGTGTTCGGTGTTGTCGGGTTTAGTCCGAGTGAGAACTCGCGAGTAGGGGTGGCAATTTTTTATCCGACACGAAAATTAACAGGTTTGTGTTGAGTCTAAATAGATTCGGGTCGGTTTTGGGTTAACCCATCTAACCCGTTTATTAAACAGGTCAGGTTCGGGTTGAGAATAAATTAATCGAGTCGACCCGCCAACCCGTTAAAGATTTTTTTCTTAAATTAAAAATTATATATATTTTATCATATGGGTTAAATAAGTTAAATGGGTCGACACACATACCTATTTAACCTATTTAACCCGTGTAATGTTTCAACTTTTGTATATAAAACAGGCCAAATGAGTCAACCCAGACCCGGATATGTAGATGTGCACAATGGGCGATGGAACAGGGCCCATCATATTGCAGGGGCACCAAAAATTTTATACATATTGTAAGGCCCAAGTTTTGTACGAGTTTATTACAAATTTGTATTACATATATTCAGTACTAGTTATAATATCCTCGTGCACGCACGGGGCTTTTTCAAAAATTATAAATTATTTATAGATTAAAGTAAAAACAAATTTATACTAAATAAACGATCATAAACTGTTAGATATAGTATTCACTTTAGTCAATAGGTTAGGGGGTTTAGTGTAAATTTAGCTTTAATTATAGCCATATTAAGGTTATTGGGTTTCTCTACGGCCCAAGCCCATCCTCCCCCTCATCTCTATAAAAGGATGTGAGAGGGGAAGGGTTATACACATATTAATTCTTCCAACCTGTTTGTTCTCTCCCTCATCTCTATAAAAGGAGGCGAAGGGGAGGGTTTTGTACTTCATTATTTTCCTTACTCAATAAACATATAATATTAAGGGTTATATTTTTGTGCATCCTTTTCTTTTCTGTCATACATAATATGCTGGGGTGTGTTCGTCTTCAAGATCGGATTTATTCCGAACTAGTAACCAGGTTGTAGGGTGATCGAATCCTACAAGTGGTATCAGAGCTCAAGTTCGCGGGTTCTCTGGTTAACTAGGATCGATTGGGCTACCAGGTTCTCGACAACAAAAGTTCTTGGTGTTGAGGTTTTTTGACGTCAAGGAGCACCAGGGTATCGACAGGTATAGGTTCTTGAGTTCTTCGATTGTCCGGGTTCGCGACAAGGTATAGAAGACTTAAGGGAGTTATTGCACAAGGTACTTTATTTGATTCGGTGTTGTGAGGTTTATATCACAAGGTTATCAGAATAAACAAAGGGTCGGAGAATAAGTCCAAGACTTGTCGAGGTTGCAAGGTTTCTTAGGTTACAAGAAATTGTTTTGCAAAAATAAAAGTACGA
This sequence comes from Tanacetum coccineum, assembly GCA_026074375.1. NCBI lineage: Eukaryota > Viridiplantae > Streptophyta > Magnoliopsida > Asterales > Asteraceae > Tanacetum > Tanacetum coccineum. Next base: position 2,201 of record BQNB010128961.1, read on the forward strand.
CAAGGGTTACTTCAAAAAGCGTAGGTTACTTTCTTGATTCAAGGGTTGTCGATTTGTTGGACGGTTTTATGCCCATGGTTCGATCGATATTTGAGTAAGAAAGAGTTTTGTTTTTTGAAGGGTTTCTTACTTTGATAGACTTCTAATAAGGTTTATTCTTAGGGTTAAAGCAAGGATTTTTACAAACGGGTTACTTTGCTAGATCGTGCTTTATGTAGGTAAATTCATAAAAGGTTAAACGGTTAGCAAAGGGTTAAAAGAATGGCTAGTATGAATACTTGGTTTATACATCCAAATAGATCGATGGGATATTGTACAAAAGCATGAAAGTTCAAAACAGTAGGGTTCAACGAACAAACTTGGTCTTGGTGTTGAAACAGGAGTCCATGGAGTACATGATGAAAAACGTGTTTGGTTTGAGGTGGAACTGCAGGGAGCTCAAGGGGATCGTGAAGCTGAGTTTTTTCAGGTTAGTAACATTGATACTGCAGTGGCTCAAAGACGGTTGGAGGACAAGCAACCTGAAAAAAAGACAAACACGGACTGCTTGGTAAAGGAGTAGAAAAAGGAATATCAGACTGGGTGGAAGATCAAGATGGGTAATGTTCTTAATTCTTGTAATCAGAGGTCTACACAACAATGTACGAAGAGTGGGTCGCCAAACATTTGGGTGTTGCAGGGTTACAGCAGCATAATGGGTTGGTTAAGGAGATGAACGTGACACTCTTGGCTAATGTACGTTGTTTTCTGATTCAGTCTGGTCTGTCCAAGGTTCTTTGGGCAAAGGATACAACCATGTCTACATATCTAGTGAACAAGGTCACCATCATCAGCGATTGGATTTAAGACGCCTATAGATATGTTAGGGTTTTTTGGTTGGCTTGCTAGTAAAAGGCAAGAGATGCTTGAACCGGTTAAGGTCAAGTGCATATTCCTGGGATACCGTAAAAGGTATAGTGGGTAATAAAGATTTGGAGGTTAGATGACGTTACTTCAAAGGTAGTGCTTTACAGAAATATGGTTCTCAATGAAAGTGGGGAGTACAAGAAAACTTTCATTGGTTCTGGTGTAGGCACGGGTTAAATGCAGGTGTTGCATGGATTTGAGTTTAAGGTGGAACAGCTAGGATCATACATTTGAGGTGGAACCTCAGGAGAATGTCGATCAAGGAGCTGGTTTACAAGAAGTACAAACTCAAGATTTGATGGACTATCAGTTAGCACGTGATAGGGAGCAACACTTAGCATGTGAACTATTCGGGTATAGAGAAGAAAGTAATGAGGCCCTGTGATTAACCGGATAAAAATAAAAAGAAAATAATTGTAGCCAATAAGTTTTCTTCGGTTCGTTTTCAGACGGCTTTTATTGGCTAGCCGAACTGGTAGCGACTTAAGACAATGATTATGTAATTAATGCACTATAAATAAACATACAAATTATTTTAAATAACATTTTTTTATATATTTAAAGTAGTTATGTAATTAATGCATAATAAATAAACCTACAAATTACCTTAAATAAATGTGATTTTTAATAAAATTTGATTCAAGTTTTCGTTTATATTTATTTTAACCATTGCCCAGTGGGCAGTGTATAGCAAATTCTTATACTTTATATGTAGTATATATTACATTATAAAGTATTTTATCAACTTTTTTCAAATTTTATCACTATAATTAATTTGGCAATGTGAAGATATTGTGACAATCATACTTTTATCAATATAATTAATTTGGCAATGTGAAGATATTGTGCAATTAATATATCGTAGTATATTATTAACAATGTAGCAACATGTTTAACTTATTTCGTTGTAGCAAGAAGAATAACGCCAACATCACCTCAAACTATGCTACCATCTTCACCTCTAACATAAGCCCCTATATCTCTACCACTTCCTACTCCAATTCCACTTAAGATGGAGTAAATGCATTTTATCTTTCTATTCTTTCCAATAACAAAATTATATTGGTATATGAAATAGACAAAGACCCTAGTTTTTTATTGTCTCTAATTCGTTCTTTTTGACGTTTTTCCATTCACATAGGTTGATCGAGATCAAAACGTCAGAAAGAATTAAAGATATTCATGTTGTATGTTTTGCCTTATATACCGTCTTTGGCATCACCTATGCCGCGATGCACAAATTGGAAGCAAGCCACGCAACAAAGAAGCTACGTTACGACATGCTTCTTTTTCAACTCTCCTATTAGTGAACTGTGTTGTTTCTGGTATGATTATTAAATAAAAGTACACACAAGCTACAACTTATGACGTGTGGATGTGTCGCGGTATAAGGATGTTTTTTGGTTCGTGTTATTATACAGGGCCTACTCAATTGTTCTACTTTTTTCAATCACTTTTTTACTATTTATCCATACCTCGTTTGGGTATCCATTGTCTTAGCTTTTATTGGAATTTTCATGTTATTTCGCTATTGTTATTATGGGTTGATTTCCCTATTAAATAAAAGATTAATTGCAATTATGGAAATTTTTATTATTTGTATTGATTTCCATATAATTGTTAATTAATGTATTTGTATTGATTCAAATACTTTTGTTGTAATATATGTTTCTTTGTGTGTGTTTCAATATGTCAGAATATTTGGGTGTCCAATATATGTTTACTCACGGATAATGAATGAATTATAAAAATACAAAAATCTCAAATATTAATGAGAACAAAAGGTGTGTATTTCAATAGGTCACAATGTATTCGCGACATTCATTAATAACGACATTCATTTATAACGAATTTACGTTATCTTCTCCCGTAAGAGGAGCGGTTAATTACCTTTTGACCCATTTTGGCCGAGTGGCTGAATGAGGAGAATTGCTTCAAATGGTTGTGTTGGATTTTGATATATAAAGTGTGTAGAGCAAACACGGGAAAAAGGGAATTATATTAAGATTATTATATCGTTATCAAACGTTCCTTCTGCTCTTATTTACGAGTGTGCTGGTACACTGATGTTGTTATCATCTGCTCCTACTGCAATTAGTGTTGCGGCTAATACTTATCGCCAGCTGCTACTCTCTCAAAGTGACAACAACGTGAAACTTATTATTCTCGACAATTTAAATGAACTCAAAATTTCTCACAATGAGATTATGTAAGGAAACGATTACACTTTTATTAAAAATCCATATTACAATAAATATAATCAACAGTAAAGAAATAACAGAAAAATAAATACAGACATAAACGATAATTAAATAAAACGATAAAATAACAAAAAGACTTACTAGCTCACCAGGGTACAACAGCCGTGACACGTGTTTGACACGTTTCCCTTAAAACAAATTCATCGTCTGTTTCCCAGGGTACAATAGCCGAAACAGTAAGTTGTACTGTGGAATTTCACCTTTTCAGATGCGTACTCCATATGTTGGAAATCAATAATACTTATTGATGTGACGTGTGTCAAAGCTATGGAATTAGGGCCTCTATTTATACACAATAGAGCCCTTACAAGTTTACTTATCCCACCGATGTGAGATAGAAAATAAACATAAATTTCTCTTTAAGCATGTAACCGAATGCCTAACTTTGAGACCCGATATCTAATTCTCTTGTGAGATGCACTTAGTCTCCTAGATCTGAGTAGACGCGATGTCCTTGAACTCAGCCTCGGTTTACGTAGACGACATTACGCACTCACACAAGACTCTCCCTAACACTGTCAAGTCCTCATAGTCATGTTCATTATGGTCCTGAACATTAGCCTGGTTTCGCAAGAGCTCTTAGGATTTGCACCCCCACAATTTCATTCGAAGCGACCCCACTTCTCTCTCGCATAGGTGATTTCATCTTGAATCATTGAAAACATATGTTTTGTGATTTCATCTTGAATCATTATTGCTTTATGATTTCATCTTGAATCATTATGCTTTATGATGTCATCTTGAATCATAAAAGCCATATGTTTAACCTCTCAATAAGTCACATGTATTATAGGAATGGACTAGAAAGTTACAATATTAAGTAACTCCTCCACGGTGACTTCTCTTATATTTCTATGATTAGGTTGTCCTATTGAACCCAAATCTTGGGATCTCCAGTCAACTGGGTTAGGTTTTCCTTCATAGAAACTTATTCTTTTAAGGGCTTTAGTCTCATTCCTTTAGACGAATCACTAACTCTCTACTTAAGGCTTTTGTAAGCGGATTCATGATGTTATCATTGACTTTACATTCAATCGTGATAACTCTAGTTGAGAGTAGTTGTCGCATCAATCACTATCTATGATGGATAGGTCTCGACTTACCATATGAGCTCTGTCAAATTCAATTGACTATCACACTTTCTAAACATGGTCGTTACTGGTTTACGCCATCTTGGTATGTCCTTTATGAATTATCGTAAATATCTCGCATATTCTCTAAATTAATGTCAAATGATAAATTCTTATTTCATCATATATTTAGCTATAAACGTCTATTTGAAATACTTTCAAGATTTCTAAGACATAGCTTCCCACTTAGCGTAAACGCATATACTCTAGTGGATCTAGATTCTTATATATAAGAATCCATATTGCATTACTTTATCATTTGATAGCAGTCGAAAATCTTCCATAATGCAATATCATAAGTATCATAGTACTCGTATAATACTATTTAAATTATCAGCACTTGAATTATTGGTATATCTACTTGACTTGGTTATGAGGTCACACATACGTCATTAGACACATAAGATACCCAATATTCTTTGAGTAATCAAAATCGGCAACACTTTTACCTTTATTTAAAATAGATTTAAAAAGATGTCATTGGATTCTAGCTAGGTCGGAATCCTCTACATTGAACCTCTCAAGAATATTATCCTTATAATGTTTTTGACTACAAAACAAATCCAAATGTGTTTATATTATCTTGATTCCAAGAACCATATCGAACAACTAATGTTCATGATGTGTGGTTGTCGTAGGACTTCTACACGAGAAGTTTTACAACTCCCTAGGCAATGCACCTAATCGTTGTAGTATAGTATAGGTAAGACTCGGGGTTGTTTATCGTTCACTCGGGGAATAGGTTGAGAAGGCTTGATCACGCTCTAACAGAATTCTAAAGGTTGAAAGAAGATTATTTTTGTATTTTTGTATTTTATGAAAAGCAAGTAAATCATATAATTGAGAGGTGGGTTGGTTTTAGCTAATAAACTAAATATAATTCTACGCTAATGGTGATAACAAGGCTTTCGTCTTGTTCTTAAAGATCCATTTATAGCCTAGTGGTTTACAACCTTGAGGCAAATCCACGAGCTCCCAAGTATGATTTTGTAAAATAGAATCTATTTTACATTTGATGGCGTCTTTCCATTGAGCCCTTCCGAGGAAGTTACTACTTCTCGATAAAAAGTAGGTTCATTTTCTACCATAAAAAAACAAAATCGGGTCCAAACGATTTCTCGGTTCTTGCCCTTTTGCTTCTTATAGGTTCAACCTCTTCTTCCTTGGGTTGATTTTTGTCTCTCATCTTAGAGATCAGTATCATCTCGTTGTCTCTAATCTTAGACAACTTCTTCATCTATTCTAGATGATCTTCCAATTTCTTTTGTTAACAAGGAAATATATTTTCAAAGAAGGAATCACTTCTTTATTCCGTTATTGTATCCTTGTGTATATCAACATACATAAAGAAACCATAAGCACCACCTTTATGAGAATATATACTAAGAATATGCAATTCGCAGTTTCAGGTCAAATATTTTGAACCTGGGGTTTTAATACATATATCTTAGCTAGATATCCCCCCCACATGTGTAAGTACTTATAAGATTGTTTTCTTCTCATCCATAGTTTATAAGAAGTATATTATTTTCTTTATAGAGGATATTATCTAAAAGATAAGTAATCGATAGAATCGTTTTTCCCCACATGTCATGGCTTAAACCAAGACTTAAGAACATGGCATTAACCATATCTTCTAAAGGCCCGATTCTTTTTCTTTCAACAATTTTATTGTTGGAGTATCAAGAGCAATACATTTGTATCTTATTCCAAGTTTAACACATAAATTTAGAAATTGAGACACATATTCACCTCTGATATGATTTCGAACAACCATGTTTTCGATAATAAGTTGATTCTCAACTTATTTATATCGAACAATCTTGTCTATATCATTACTCTCAAGTATGTATAAATAGCAATATTTTGTACCATCAATAAATATGATATAGTACTCGCTATTTGCTACCTTAGTAGGTATCAATTCCAAATAACATAAAACCATGTGAATCATATCAAGGGGTTCGGTTATTTTCCGTTCAACCGAGAGAAAAGACAATCTTGTCAATTTAGCATCAACACAAGTTTTAATTTTATAATTCATGTCAATACGAAAAGTGGGTGTCCAATTTAGTTTAATTAAACAACACATTGAGCTAACATGTCTGAGTTAGCCATGTCATACATTTAAAGAATCAAATAAGTTGAATTCATACTCATTTTACTAAAATGACCATTATTCAGCTTAAACATTTTAAAAAAGACATAGCCCGTACAAACTCAAATTTTGTTATTTGTTAACTCAAATTTATTTGATTCAAACATAAAAAGAAAGCCAAATTTATTAAGCAACCATTCGGACACAAGAATCCTACGAATTTCTGGCACGTACAACGCATTGATTAACTTAAACTCTTTTCCATATGTGAATTTTAGCATCACATCTCCTTTTCTCATGATATTAGCAGTAGGAGAGTTGCCTAAAATCGTTCTCTCCATTATCAACTGCTTTTAAAGAGTTAATCAAACTCTTATCAGCATATGCATAACACGATGCCCATGTGCTAATCCATCATTATCTAATGTCAGATTCCCTCATGACCTTAGTTTTCATGTCATTCAAGCCATTTAATTCATAATTGTGGCACATAAGGTTTTTGAATGCTTCAAAGCATTTACCGTACACATAACTCGAGTATCGGTCTCCCTCTTAATAAGTTCGGGAGCAGATCCTTTGGTACTATTAACAAAATGCTAATGTTTTGTAACATCCGTTATACAAAACAACTTTAGATTATGTCTTTCGACTAAAACAATTAAACAATATCGCCTATTACATAATGATTTTAACAAAACACATATGTAATATGATGTTGTCAATCTTCAGTAAAAAGATCATAATAGATCCGTTTCACATGATCTATTTCTACAACGAAACTCAACAAGGTTTCAGTAGATTTACTATTCTGAAGAAACTCAACAATGTTTCTATAGATATACATTTAAATTACAAAAGATTTCAAGAATTATATTATATCTAGTTTATAATTAAACTCAACCCGGTTTAACATAAACTAGACAAATCAAATAAACACTTCCACTAATTTAGTAAAATTGATGTATATAACCGATATTTAAGAATAACTTTTATAATTATCAGTATCTTGTTTCAAAGAAACTCTTCTTGTTTTCATTGAACACGTTGTAGTAATCTAATAAAAAAAACAACTTGCATTTTATGAGATTCGTTTCAAAGAAACTCCACTTGATTTCAGTGAATACCTTCTAATAATCTAATAAAATAACGACTTGCATTTTATGAGATTCGTTTCAAAGAAATTCCACTTGGTTTTAATGAACCTAAATTCATCATGATTTGCAACCATGTTAGTAACTAACGCACCCGTTACATCTACAAGATTCACTATGGTCACAATTGTGTTACCGTTAGTAATATTTGTCAATATGTAAACACAAAAACACTTAAGAACTGTTAAAATAATTTGGTATCTAATAAACTCGACTTGGTTTATATAAACGTGTACCAGATTAGATTCAAAGAAACTCAATCTTTGTTTCAATAAATCTCGGTTTAAATAATAACATCTATCTATATAATAAAACAAAATCTTTTTAAATCTCTCTTATGTCACTAATTGCATCACTAATGACATCATTAATGATGTCACTAATGCTTATGTGAAAATGCAAAATATTTACTTTTAAGTCCCTCATAATAAGATTTGTGTAACAACGTTTCTGAAAATTAGTTACATACTTATTTAGTTTAATTCAATTTTTTTATTCTTTTAATTTATCAAATTTCATATTAAAATTAGATTTTGGGTCAATTGTGAAAATATATAATTTTTTGTTGAACTTCTTTCTTTTTTCTTTGTTGTAGTAATGAATCGTGCATAGTAGTAATTTTCTACTGTCATCCAATATAATATTTAAATTTATGTAACATTTCATTGTGTTTATAAGTTTTCAACAACCTTTTATTTACATTTACAATACTCACAAGATATGCATGCTTCAAGTCGATTGAAAAATGACATCTTAAAATCAATGTGTTTTAATTGAAGGTGTGTAAATCATATCATTTGTCTTCGCCGAAGATTTACTTAGAAGCAGTATCTTTACCCGCGGGTTATCCTAAAGGTAGGGGTATAATCTGTATACATGTCACCTCTCCTATACTCTGTCCTGGCGGGATTGGGTATCGTTGTTGTTGTAAATCATATCATATAAACTTATTTATTTCTGATAGTTATTATGTAATGTTATGTCTAAACTTTGACAGGTGTTCTAGATCTATTTTGATCTTTATTTCATTTAATATCTTAAAAGTGTTTAGTTTAGCGTTAAATTAATAACAGATTAACAAAAAAAAATTATTTTTTACCATATAAAAAGATGTTGACTTTCCCTTACAAAAATATGATGCATGTAATGCCTTTTTGTCAATGCCTAAAACTGATTTACGGATTCTTTTAACCTTCTGTAATGTGATCTCAATGATTTTTAGGGTGTTGATTTTAAAAAATATTCTAATATAGTTGCTATGAATTAAACATATGATGTGTTTAAAGTTGAAAGATTACATGACTACATGAATTATTTATACAGATAACTGAATGGACAACACGAGTCGATTTACTAATTTATTTACTATATGTGTTTAATGACGAGTTTCCTACTTGATATTCCTTTAATATGTTGTTGTAGAGATAATGGAGTTTAATGTGCATTTATGAGAAGTTATATAGATGACTAACTACTACTCACTATTTATGCTTTCGAAACTAATTTATTATGCAAAATAGTAATATACTTTGGAAATTATTTGTTTTGTAAAAGACATTTGAGATCACTAATGAATATGTTTTGTTTTATATATACAACTTTTATTTAGCAACCCACGAAATTCGCGGCTTTATAAGCTAGTAGGTAATAAACAAACTAAAAGATCAATTTGAAAAGAAACTCATCATGGTTTCAACATAACCTGATTGAATAAACTGTTTTAAAAATCGTTTATAGATCTGTAACACCAAATCTGTTAAATAAAATTTTGTTTACTTAAAAACTGATTTTTCAAAGAAACACAATCTTTGTTTCGACAGAAAACAGTTTGTATAAAATCTATTAATTAAATTAATCTGATTAAAACAAAAAGTGTTTTAATTCTTGTACACAGTTGTTGTTTTAAGATTGTAGAGAAACGGTTACACTTTTATTAAAAATCCAGTATAATCAGTATAATCAACAGTAAATAAATAACAAAAAATAAATACACATAAACGATAATTAAATAAAACAATAAAATAACAAGAAGCTCACCATCAAAGAACCACTCAAGAGTCGAGACACGTGTTTGACACGCTTAGCACCATGGAGCCATGACACGCGTTTGACACGCTTCCCTTAAAACAAATCTGCACTCTGTTTTCAGGGTACAACAGCCGAAACAAAAATTGTACTATCTGGAATTTCACATTTTCACATGCGTACTCTATATGTTGGAAATCAATAATACTTATTGATTTGATGTGTGCCAAAACTATTGAATTAGGGCCTTCTATTTATTCTCAATAGAGTCGCAAGTTTACTCATACCACCGATGTAGGATAAAAAATAAACGTAAATTCCTTTAACTTTGAGACCCGCTATCTCATTCACATCAACTCCATTTTTGACATATAAAAGTTCATTGCGAAGCTCTCTTCAAAGAGAACGCGAACTTATAAACGATTACTTATATATATGACACATATATATATATAATTGTGTCCAAAGTTAGTCAAAAATCACTTTGCCAAAAGGAAAATACTCGATATTATTCTTGACTTAATCACTCCACGGAACAATAACGAAGTTGTGCTTACGTTGAAAAAAGAAGTTGTGAATACTCAAAGTGGAGAGTTGGAAAAAGATGGCGAGTATCGACAAATGCTCATCCAAGAAATTTACTCGTGTGCTATTAAGTTCCCTGAAGTTGCAAGCACGGTTGTGCATCTGTTAATGGATTTCTTGGGCGATAGTAACGTTGCTTCTGCAATGGACGTAGCTGTTTTTGTAAGGGAAATTATTGAAACGAATCCAAAGTTGAGGGTTTCGATTATAACAAGGCTATTAGACACTTTTTACCAAATCCGTTATGCACGTGTTTGTTCTTGTGCTCTTTGGATCATTAGTGAGTACTGTCTTTCACTATCGGAAGTTGAAAGTGGAATTTCGACAATAAAACAGTGTCTCTAAGACATACCGTTTTACAAGGCCTCAGAAGAAGGTGACGGTAATGATTCTTCAAAAAAGTCTCAACAATCGAACTCGATTACAGCCTTTGCTGATGGTACTTATGTGACTCAAAGTGCAGCTTCTGAAAACGTGTTTTCACCTCCTACTGTGGTCAACACAAATTTGACTTCCGGGAACTTGAAATCTCTTCTTTTAACTAGTGATTTCTTCCTTGTAGCAGTCGTAGCTTGCATGTTGACGAAACTTGTGCTGCGTTTGGCAGAGGTTCAGCCATCAAAAAGTGAAATTAATAAGGCACCAACTCAAGTTTTGCTGACCATTGTTTCGATGCTACAACTTGGGCAATCTTCATTTCTTCCACACGCGATTGATAACGACTCTAATGAACGAATCGTTCTTTGCATAAGATTAAATTGTAATCCAAGTGAAGAAGTCAAGAAAATATGGTTGCAGTCTTGCTGTGAAAGTTTTGTTGAAATGCTTGCTGATAAACAACTGAGGGAAACAGAGGAACTTAAAGCAAAGGCTCAGGTTTCGTATGCACAACCTGACGATCTCATTGACTTTTACCATCTCAAGAGCAGGAAGGTTAGACTATCCTTGCTATTCATTGTTTCTATCTGTTATATACTCGTATAGAGGTTGTGCTTCTTGAGATATGATCACATTTTTGCATCCAATCTTGATGAAGTCATAATTGATATATTCGGGTTATTTGACTAGATTCGGGTGCTTAGCTAAAAAATATTAAATCTGTATTCGGGTTATTTGGGAATATGAGATATTAAAAAGGCTGAGATGCCTTTCTGAAAACTAGTTCGGGTTATGGGCAGAGCTTAAGAAATATCTTAACCCAAAATGAACCATTACCTAACAGAAATTTTATGCGCCGGAACCTTGGATTATTTGAAGTAGGTGATCCACTCTTATTTTATTGGGCAAAGGCCATAAATGACTAACTTACTTATCCCAATTTACTGCTGTTCCTAGTCAACTCTATAAAGGTACACACAAACATGTATACATTCAAATTTTTAACAAAATGAATAACTTTTAAGGTTTTTCGGTTATATTTCTAACGATCGTTATTTTATTATTGCATCGTTAGTCCTTTATATACTATATTTAATTAGTTTATATTCACGTGAATAATTTTTTAGTATTTTGCGATAACTGCCGATACGAAATTTAAAAGATTCCTTTTTTAGTTATGTAGTGAATCAGTGATGATACTTCTCTTATGAATATGTTATAATCACTTTTTTGTTTATGGTTGATTTCTAGGGCATGAGCCAGCTGGAATTAGAGGATCAGGTTCAAGATGATCTTAAACGGGCCACATGGGAGTTTGTCAAAGAAGGAGATGCTGCAAATAAACTGAACCGTATTCTTCAATTAACTGGATTTAGTGACCCAGTGTATGCTGAATCCTATGTTACCGTTAATCACTATGATATTGTTCTTGATGTAACTGTTATCAACCGAACCAAAGAAACTCTTCAGAACCTGTGTTTGGAATTGGCAACGATGGGCGACCTTTGTGGAACGTCCACAGAACTATACTCTTGCCCTCGAATCAAGCAAGCAGATAAAAGCAAACATTAAGGTGTCATCAACCGAGACTGGGGTCATATTTGAAAACATTGTTTATGAGACGTCAATTGTGATGGAACTCATTGTCATTGTTCTCAATGATATCCATATTGACATCATGGATTATATTATACTAGTTATAATGCCCGTGCACGCACGGGTTTTTTCTAAAAATTTTAATAACGATCAAAATATCGAATCGACAGAACTATATGTTTTCTTGAATACTTGCAAAGTAGATCATGATGATATCCATGTTGATCATTGATATTGTACATTCCATTCCATCCTACATCTATAAACATTGAACTTAAAATGCTTTGTAGACACCATAACTATACTATAAACATTGAGCTTAAAAGGCTTTGTAGAGTCCATAACTTGAAAAATTAACAACACTTCTACAAAAACACCTAAATCAAATAACGCTACAATTAAATGGGTAAAATGACTAAAATCTCAACATGATTCAAAACGGGTCAATTTATGTAATATTTTAGAGTAAATTGCAAAAATCATTAGTTTTAATTTAGAGTTGGGAGATAAGATGTGTACCTCCGCACCCTTTTTATCAAATTTTACAATTGGTCCATAACTATGAAAATAAGGCTATTAAGGACATGGTGTAAATATTTAAAAAAAACTACAACAGTCTCATCATTATAGAGGCCAATTGGACAATATTAATCTATCTTGCAGCTGCTTTGTCCCATTATATAACCCAATTAATCTTATAATATCAAGTGATGTTTGAGGTTCCAAAAGTTAGCTGGAAAGACATCGGTGGTCAAAGGGAGGTTAAAATGCAATTAATGGAAGCTGTAGAATGGCCTCAAAAGCATCAGGATGCTTTCAGGTGTATTGGTACGCAACCACCAAGCGGTGTCTTATTGTTTGGTCCCCCGGGAGACAGCAGAACGCTTTTGGCTCGTGTGGTGGCATCTGAGGCCAAACTCAATTTTCTTGCAGAGAATTTTTTAGCAAATGGGTTGGTGAATAAGAAAAGGCTGTAAAGTATGTGTTTGCAAAAGCAAGGGCGAATGCTCCTTCAATTATATTTTTTGATGAATTAGATGGTCTTGCTAACATCCGTGGGAAGGAAAATGATGGGGTTTCAGCGTGATCGTGTTATTAGTAAAATTCTGGTCAAACTAATTAACATTAGAAAACTAATAAAAAACAAAGGCGTTCAAACTGAACTGACCCATTTTGGCATATTAAAGAGCCTGTCTGATCAACATACCTTATTATTGTCCATAAATACTGCAGAAGAAGCATCAGATTTTGGCATCTTCTCTTGTCCCTTCAACAAACCCGGAAGCATGTCTGCATAACAAAATTATGGAATGAATAAATCAAGTTTATTGTGTAACGACAAAATATATTAAGATAATATTCAGGCACTTACAATGCAACAATATGATAGGTTTGCCGTCATCACATAATTCCCTTGCAATAAAACTCATGTTTCTTTGATCCATCCCTAGTTGACAGATATCAGCCTACTCCAATGCAATGAATAGAAATGTTAATATGTTAATCGACTCATCGGGGATACAGCGTATAACTGCCATCAAAACAGATTAACCAAGTATACCTTAAAGAAATTTATATCTGCACATCGCATGCAAGCGTAGAATATCTTGTCTGTAGTCAAATCAATATGCTCAATATCTTGTCTGTAGTCAAATCAATCTGCTCACTTGTCTGAAGAAACAAACAGGACGAGTTTGCATTCACCAACTTTCATGTTTATGTCCATTTATAATATGTCATGATAAACATAAATATAGAAACTATGATTACAAAAGCAACATAATTGTGTTAGTCTTCAAAATCTTTTAGCCTACCCATTAAACTTTTAGTTCATTTATTCTTATCATACGTAACTCGGTATATTTGCAAACAAAATATTTGCAACACTAACTTGTCTTGAAAGAAGAAGTCTAGGTCGCTCAATTTCTTTAACGCCAACATCGAAGCGAGGACTAATGACCCCATATTTGTGCAAACACCCATTTCATCCAATCCCCGCCTGAAATATGTGTTTGTGAGTGAAATTAGGAATTGTTTCATCATATTACCTAGAGGTGACGATTATGACCCATTCCTTGAATTTTATGTTCTTTTAGCTAGTTTCTTAATTAGATATTTTTAAGATAAAAGACTTCCTGGTCGACCCCTACATAAGTAAATATAAACTTGCCACCATTATTAATTATGTCATCACAAAGGGTCATCTATATATGCAGCAAGTATCAAAGCATCTACACTAATTAAAATGGGATCTATAAGGTAACATACAGGTTTATTTGTTGGTGATGATCAAACTTCGTGTTTTCTATTATTCCACCTTGAGTTAGGTTTGTCTTACCTCTACCGCTTCCTACACTAAAACATGAAAAACACGAATGGGTCAAAGAATTCAGCATATCTCATTAAGTTGCTCCGCATGAACTTAAATATATGAACTCAAAGTGTGAAGCAAACTTCGCAGATAATTGGTAGTTAGTAATGAACAACAAAGTCTCTTTGGAAGTTAGAACTACACATTTGTACACCACATATTTTAGCTGTGTGATTCGAGAAGTTGAATAAGGCGAGCTCACATCATCTGATGCCTAATGAGCACTTCCCGAACTACTTATCGATTGAATCACTAAAACAACCCTCTTATGATCGCATATCTCCTCCTATATGGATAAACGTTATCCTAACAAACACTTCCAGTCAATTACAACACTAAAGCTTAGGATAACTTCATTCCATAACCATGTGATTAGTTCCTAATCTATAAAAAATCCAACGTTCTTCAATTTATTCAGCTTGTCATCAATTTGCTCATATATCCTAAGTTCCTAACTCGATGATAACAAAACAAACACATTCATTCATTCACCATTAAATCACAATATAACAAAAACACAATCCTTATCTATAAACAACAACAAGAACATAATTCAACGAAAATCCATTATAAAAGAAAAACCTAATTTGATAAATTAAGGATGTGTCATATAAACACCAAAACTAATTGGGTTACAAAAGAGCCTAATTTCCCAAATTAGCGATGGGACATAAAAAAAATTGTATTTGCTGGGTGACATACGGAACACATAACCTTCATAAAAGAACAAAAATCTTTAACTTTGTATAAAAAAATAACATAGCATACCTTAATCGTTAATCCCAACAACTTTAACACACACACACACACACTAAAATATACAAAAACCCTAACTTCTATCAAGAAACAAAAGTTATCAAATTCGGTGATAATTACGCACGCACATCTTACGTTCTGATCCTAAACTATTAAGTATTAACTCACAAGTACTTGTGTATTTTTTTTCTTTTTTTTACATCTGAGTTTGTAAAAACGAATTTTAGAAAAATTGGCCAAATTAAGAAATATTTAGCTTTTATAATTTTTCTACATTTAAATTTAAAAATCTAAATAATAAGAATATTACTAAATAAAGTATGATTTGATTTTTTTGAAATGCGAATACCCCACTTGACGTTTTCCTTTACTAAGTAAAAGATATCTCCAACTGTCTTTAGTGATGCGGCTTTCAGAACTATGTGGGCTGAGCTTGAATGGGAAAATAAGGTAATGCTTCCTCTTAATTTTGATTTCTAGTAATTTATTAGAGGTTGAAAAATGTGCGGGTCAGATAAAATTATGTTACGCGGGTTGAACGCGTTCTAGGTATACCTATTTAACCCGTTTTGAAAACCAGGTTGCTGTCAACACTGTAATTCAAGACGAGAAAGAATTCCTTGATCATATTATCAAATCCACCAACATGAAGTGCCTCACTGCATCGTAAGTCATTTATCCTTACCAGTAAGCATGTTCTTTTGTCTTTATTATATCTTCAGCCTTCAATAATCGATATTTAACACATACTCAAATGTTTGTGCTTTAGGTCTGCACTGGAAGGTGATTGCGGGTTCTTGGCTGCCAACTTATACGCAAAGAGTGTTTTTGGAGAGGATGCTTTGGTTAATTTAAGCATCGAGAAGCAGGGAGACAGCAAGCTAAGCGGATATATTCGTATTAGAAGCAAAACACAGGGAATCACTTTAAGCTTGGGGGACAAAATCACTTAAGCGGAAGGGAGGCGCTTAATTAATGACTCTCATCAGCCTTGCATCAATCAAATATGGTAAAACATGAACACCTAAATACTTGACATGCGACTCAAATTGTGTAAAGACAACGAACACCTAAAAATTAATTTCTTTTACGTCATTTGGTTCTCCAGGTTTTGGATACAAAGAGGAGCATTGAATTAAGATGTTGAATTGGATGTCGTATAGAAAGATTATACAGAAGAATAATGTCAAATTTTTTGGATTGGATTTTGTTTAGACGAGGTAATTACTATTTGTTGTTCATCGGAACATTTCTGGTGTAGATACTGTTGCTTAATGCTTACACACAATTTTCTTCCTGTAATCTGGTTATGATATTACGCTTACACACTATATTTGTGCCATATAAAAAGCTTATATTCTGATAAAGTTAGTTGTTTGTGCTCATCCACACTACACCAGAACTGTAGCGACCACAAGTGGTCTCTACGCCGTCGGATTATGTACCGTCGCTATAAGTTACAGCGACCACGTTTTTTGCTTTTAGCGACTACGCCGTCGACTTGACTTTTTGACTTGCGAATTAATTAAGGAACGTTGACTTATTGACCAAAGTTTTAGCAACTACTTGTAGCGAGACAAGTAGTCGGTAAAGGTCCTTGATTATATTGATTGACTATTTGACTAACACCCTTAGCGACCACTTTCTACCACTACAAGTGGTCGCTAAATATCATTGACTCTATTTACCAAGATAAAATAACGAGCACCTTTAGCGACCACATGTAGTAGTTTTAAAAAAA
>BQNB010128962.1:4110-19197 GCA_026074375.1 Tanacetum coccineum
AGGATATCTTTAAAAACAACTTTCAAAAAAATATTAATTTTGAAAAATTCAAATGTGGAAAAATAGCAAAAAGTAACAATCTCTTGAATAAGTTCTTTAATTAGACATTTATTTGAGGGGGAGTTATGACATTCTTGATTTTCAAAATTTTCTCAAGAATGTTCAAAACTGCAATATTAACTATCTCTTGATAAATTTTTTAATTAGATATCTTATTGAGGGGGAGTTATAAATTTTCCAGTCACTCCATCATCAGAAAATAAAAATGTGTTCTCAAAAGAAAAAATAACTTCTTGTTGAACAAAATTTTATCAAAAAGGAAAGAAATTCAAATGGACATTTGTTCGAGGAGGAGTTATAAATTTTTAAGAAAAAACGGGAATTACCTGCAAAATAATTCAAAAAGTTTGTTGTGAAAATAGGTCTAACTCCAAGGGGGAGTTATGAAAACAAATTGGGTATTAAAAGCCTACGAAAGTAACTATAAGGACTGAAATTGCAAAATGAAAAAAGATAGTTTCGTATAGGATATTATTATTTACGAAAGAAAGAAGAAGGACTGAAAATGTCAAAACTAAAAGATAGTTTTGTATGGACTAATAAGGTTTACGAAAGTAACTTGAGGGACTGAAATTGTCAAAAATGAAAAGTTACTTTCAGAAGTATAAAAGGAACAGGATTCATACGTAACCTCTCACTTTTGTACACACACAGTAACAAGGTTTCGTAAATTCTTTGCAAAAGTTTGAGCTTTCGTAACTTAGAAAACAACTATCCAAATTGTTTTTCAATTCTCAGTGATACAAAAATGTAAGAAACATGATCTATTTTGATTTTCTTTATGATTAATTGATATTATTAATTGTTAATATAGGTTTCGTATAGATCTAGGTTTTCGTAAAAATAAAAGTGATTGAATTGAGAAATTGATTGAGGCAAAACATTGATAAGTATCATAGAACATGATTGGAATGGATTGATCACTGAAAATATCATTTGTGGACTAAGATCATGAGGTTTTGTAATCTTGATAGGTTTCCTAAACTTGAAATATTACTTTCAGACGTAAGAACAGTCTTATATTGTGAATAAATGATATAAAATAAGGTGAAAATGAAAACAAATCTTTCAGTTTATCATTTTTTTTCTTTGTTAATTATGTTTACGAAAGTCATGGTTTAAGGTTTCGGTTTCGTATGGACTTATTAAAATGGTTTCGTAAACAGTATTGGGCCAAAATGACAGGTTTCGTAAATAATATAATGGGCTAATAGATGGGTTTCGTAAGGCAAAATTGGGCTTTCAGTTTGGGTTTCGGAAAACAATTTTAATGGGCTAAATTTTTTACGAATAATTAAAATGGGCTAAATCATTAAACAAAATGGAGTTTTACGAAAACCAATGCTAAATTTAGTTATAAATCATATTTTTATATTGATAAATGGATCAAATGGTGAAGATTGTGTCCGGTTTTGACCGTTTACTGAAATTAACAGGATGAGGATTGAGCAATCTACTGACCATCCAAATATCGTATATAAGAATATGTTTTGCATAGCTAAATTTTTCATTCCAGTGATCAATGGTTCCAATGATTTAAGAAAAATGAATAAAACATGGTGATTCATCTGTTTGAGATCATAAGTTTCTCATGTCTCAACAAAGGCAAATTTCAAAGTTTTTGAAAAGATTGTTTCAAAAATAGTTCAAAGTGATTTATGACTATCTATTGTAATCAATTGGGTAAATGGTCTAAGTCATGTTCGGTTTTGACCGTTTTCTGCACTGAACATAATGAGAAGTGAGTGACTTAGTGACTATCCAATTGTTGTTACATTAATTTAGTTGTATAATCATAGTTTTCAAACATCTTTGAAAAACTTATGAATTTGGAGATATTATCTCAATTTCTATCCAAAAGTTGTATCTTTGACTCAGAAAGTGGTACTCTTTTACTAAAAAGTTTTTTTTTGAGAATATAAAGTTATACTCTTGGATTTCTTAAACATCAAATGGTTGTCACAAACTTGTGTTTTTGCCAAATTGGTATTTTCAAAATCAGAGTATATCTTTATTATTCTTGAAAGAGTATCATTTCACAAATGCTTTTTGGTGAGGAAATTCAAAATAGAAAGAGAGATAAAATCCATACGCGAAAAAGCAAATCTAAGTATGCTCGAAAAAGAAATGCCAGAGCATACAAAAATAAGATCAAAAGAAAAAGACGAATAAAGCGTATGGCATGTGCCCAAAAAAGCAAGAATTGGCACATGAGAAAGAAAATGATCAGAATATGCTCAAAAAGAATTGCCAGAGCATATAAAAACAGACAGAGTGGAAAGAGACAAAAATGTTATATAAATGTGTATTACATAAACTTTATCTCATTTCACTAATCACTTCATGTCATCATACAGTATTCCACATGGCTCAACAAATCATTCCAACTGCTCAACTTGTCCCCAAATTTCAAGGCATTGGGAGATGCAACAATTATGATGTGCTCCAAAGTATCCCATGCTCACCGGAATGCAAAATTGTTGGACAGATCTTGCTTGATCATCCATTGAGTTATGCTCTTACAGCAAATGCTTATGTTCCAGCTATGTACCTACAACAATTCTAGAAAATAGTCCGCAAGGTGCCTCACACTAAGGATACCATTAGATTCAAGCTGGACACACAAGATATTATGTATACTGTTGATATGTTTCATGATACTCTTAAGCTGCCAATGGAAACTCCAGACAATCCATTTGTCGTACTAGCTATCATCGAGATTATTGAATCTTTCATGCACAGGGTTGATTATCTGTTGGTAAAGTGAGTGCCTTCTTTATAAAGAATCTTGCTCAACTATGGAAAACAATGTTCAGGGTGTTCAACCAATGTTTGACTACTCGAACATCTAGACATGATCATACTAAAATCAACATTCTTCAGTTATTCCATGTCGTGATCAACCGAACAAATGTTGATTATGCTGCTCTCCTTTGGTGGGATTTCATGAATAATGTATTTTAGAAGAAGGATGTTATTCAGTATCCTTAATTCACCAAGCTCATAATTGCTTATTTGATGAAGAAATATCCATCCATGTTGATCCCAAGCCTTGACCGATTCTTTACCTTGTAAAGTGTTTGTTACCTTGGATGAATCCAAAATAATAATGGTTGAGACTTTGTTTGTATATCAAAGTGTATGCGGAATCTACACTTTGATACTCTAGAGGTATTTATCAATGAAACAATACCAACAATGAACAATGAATAAATAACAAAACGCTTCAATATTATTTGATCAATAATACGAGTACTCTTATAGTACTAGGGTTACAACCTTGAAGCTATTACAATGAGATGTTGTGTAGGTATGTGTATGATAATGAGATGAATGAGATGATAAACTAGATGCCCTAGGATCTCCTTTTATACACCAAGGAGTCCTAATGAGCTTACAATACTTTCCTAAATATTTAGTCAAATATATTAAATACAATGACTAAATATTAAATACTTTCCTAAGTATTTAGTCAAATTCTCAATCAGCATTAATCTCTTCAATCATCATTAATCTTCAGTCTTCTGTTTGACTAATCAGCATTAACTTCAGTTGAAACAACAAGAAGACTTTCAGCAGCATTAACTTTCTCACCAACAGCAGTAATCTTGAACCAGCAGTAGTAACTCTATAACCAGCAGTAGTAAGTTCTTCAATAGTCTTAAGTTAGTACAGGCAGTACTAACTTACTCTAGCAGTATTAACTGACTGATTTAGTACTGGCAGTTGTAATCTTGAGCAGTACGAACTGTTTTCTTCTAGCAGTACTAACTGTTGGCTTAGCAGTACTAACTCATCCCTTGGCAGTACTAACTCTGAAGTGTTTAATTCCCAACAATCCTCCCCTAAACTTGTGATTTACCTCCAAATCATCAAGTTTCTTGAATTAAACCTTCATTTTCTTTGCTGAGAGGATTCTTCCAAACACTTCATCTTCTTGGTCTTTCTGCTTTTGCTGCACTCTTCTCTGGATTCTTCTTTTTCTTTGCTACACTCTTGCCTCCCCTGAGTCTATGCATCCATCTGAACAAAAGTGATCTTCATTAATCAGATCAATTTTCCTCCCCTGTTAGGAAGGATCCTCCAAATCATCTTCTTATGGGAACCCAAGCCATCACAGACTTGAATCTTCCTTGTGCATCAATGTAATCCAATCTTTTCAAAGTAACTGATGCACTGATGTTTTTGGATACATGATCTACCACTCTGTTCTTTGGCATCCAGACCCAACATGCTGAAGCTTTAACAGTATTAAATCTATTCCTCTTGACAGCATTATGTGCATCCTTTGGCTTAGCAGTATTAACTGCTTTTATTCTAGACCTCATCAAAACTGCTTGTGAAATTATATTTCTTCTTGGATTGGAGTAAGTCATTCTTATAGAATAGTGATCATTCACCCTCCTTGTATTTTTCCACACTGGTTTAACCTGTTTTTTATCATTAACATGTCTCTTGTGTTTACAGGTATACTGTAGGTGTTCAAAACTTCCACAAATATAGCATGCTTTATTGTGCATCACAAAGTCACTTCCTAGTTGATTGGACTTTTGACCATTCCAATTACTCTGATTCCCTCTAGGCCTTTATGATCTATACATCTCAGCATACTTCACTGGCTTCCTAACTGGTTTTTGTAATTTAGCAGCAGTAGGAATAACAGTTTTCTTCTTTACCACAACAGGAGACTCAACTTCATCCTCATCATCTGAAACCCATTCATCAATAATTGGAGCATCAGTATTCTCTCTAGCTTTTTTAGGTTCTTCTTCCCTAACATGATTAGCAGGATAGAAAAACTTTTCTTTCTAATCTTTGTCTACCTTAAGTGGAGACTTAACAGAGCTAGTTTCAGTAGCAGTCATTTGTTGTTGCTTTAAAGAGTCATTAGTATTCTCCTTAGAATTATCTGACTCTTTATCACAACCAGTGGTAGGCTTTAAACTAGAATTCCAGGACCATACTCATTTACCTTAGGTTCTTTGAATTCTTCAAGACCTGAATAAGATAAGTCTAAAGGTGTTGGTCTATTAAGAATCAAAGGATGAGGTAAGGGGAACATCTATTATA
Source organism: Tanacetum coccineum (assembly GCA_026074375.1). NCBI lineage: Eukaryota > Viridiplantae > Streptophyta > Magnoliopsida > Asterales > Asteraceae > Tanacetum > Tanacetum coccineum. Next base: position 9,241 of record BQNB010128962.1, read on the forward strand.
ACCAAAACCCTTTTTGCTCTTGTCAGTTATCTGACTTGCTAACAACTGATCTAAGTCTTTTGCTGATTTTTCAAATTTAGCAATCTTAAACTCAAACCCTTCCTTTTCTAGTTTAACCTTTTCAAGCTCAGTCCTAAGTAGTCCCATCTGATATTCTTTGTGACCTACACTTCTCTTAAGTAAAGCAATTTCCTCAGAGAAAAGAACTTCATGTTCTTTATATTTAACAATTTGTCCTTCTAAAATTGATAAACCTCTTTTGTATGTAGCTGCTTTAAAACTAGTATCATCTAATTTAACAAGCAAATCATCATACTTTTTCTTTAGATCTTCATAGTTTTTCAAACAAATGTTTGAACAAGTTTTAACCTCAGAGTCTGAAGAAGCTATAGGAGCCATCTCTTCCTTGTGATTAAATGATTCTTCTTGATAGTTTCTTCTAGATCAAAGTTTCAGAACACAAGCTCTGATACCACTTGTTGATCCTGAACCATGGGGCCCTATGCTGCTTGTACATTCATTGGAATACCAATATTTGGTGCAACCCATCCCATGTTTGGTGTTGGAACCATTGCCCCCAAATTGACATTCGATTGTGTTGGCTGTGGAGGCTGTGGCTGCAGCTGCGGCTGTGCCTGCTATGGCTGCTGCATATTTGGTTGAGTAACAGGAAAAGGAAACTATCCCCATTGTTCTTGAGGCATATTTGGCTGCTGCATGTTTCCAACAAGATTAGTATTCTGAACCATGTTTGGAACACCGCCCCATTGGTTATATGCTAGCTGTTGTAGTCCCGCCATATTCGCTGTAAATTCTGTAAGGGGGGGCACCACTCCATCCTTGTGGATTTTGACCGCTTTTGAGGTGTCATGCTATTGTTGGGTGGTGCAACCTGAGAAGATTGGACGGAATATTGAATACCCTGCTTAATGTTTTATGGTGCAAAACAAGTGGGACAGGATTGGAAAGATCGTGAGGTTGAGATGTAGAAAAGCCACTAGATCCAAAATAATTAGTTTCTTTGTTTCCACCTGGAACTAAAGGTGAGACTGAAGTACCAACCACGTGGGCACTATTGGTGTAGGTGATTGCAGTCCCTCATTTCCACTAGGACCTGAATGTGAGCCAGCTTGTCCCCCAGTCCAACCAGTTGTGCCTTTATTTGGCGTAGGTGAAGGGAAATTAGCTAAGTCACGTCTACTATCAGGAGCGGGATTTATATGGGAAATCTGAGCTCCATGACTTACTGTTCTAGGGTTAATGACTGTGAATTTACCCTCCAATGCATCATTTAAAACAATAGCATCATCTTCCTTGTCACTCTTTCTCCATATTTTTAAACCGGCTGGAAAGTATCCATTTTTGTTCCACTTACGCAACTGCGCCATAGAAAACGGTCCTTGAATTTTTTCAGATGGATCCTTGTAATGCCACATTTTCTCTGATTCGTTTACTTTGGGAGTAGATTCTGGTGCAACAGGAGTTTCTCTTGTTGAAGCTACAGTTGGCTTTTCTGATACGATTGGTGGCTGCAGAAACGGGTCACGTCCTTGATCCCATGAGGAATTGTCAGTATGCATCTGGAAACTTGAGGTAGTAGCATCTTCTGGCTTGGGAGAAAAACTTTTATTTGATAAGTTTCTATTGAATTCGTAATTTTTGGATGAACTCGAAGTCTTAGGGGTACCACCACCTCAAGATTCTTTAGAAGTATAATCTCCTCTTGGGGAAAACTGATCCCTTTCTTTATTGTTAAATCTGTTGAAACTGTCAGATCTCGGGTAGAATTCTTGATTCTTATCATCCACTTCAGTTTTATCTTTAGAACAATCCGGATCCATAGTAGGATCGTCATGCACTAATGGAAATTCTTTGAACCTGCGCGCCCTCTCTTCAGGTGTCTTCATAAGATTTAGCTTCTCTACACATTCTTTGAGCTCTTTCTTGCGCCCCATGTCACTTGCCCAATCATGAAGATGATTAAGCCGCACAGTCTCTGTTTCAAGCCAATCATTGACTCTAACCACCTGAAGTTCTGTGGCTTTATCCAGAACGTCTCCCACTGTCAGCGTACTTATAAGCCCACACTTTATACTTTGCCAAAGACGCTTGCATTCATCCTTAGTGAACTCTTGATTCGAAATGCTATCGATGGACATGGTCTCACTTTTATCAAGATTCAAGATCTCAAGCATGGTGCATGTCGTCCTTTTGCTAAGTGTATACCGTGCTCCTTCACTAGTACCTGTAACTTGCACCAGTCTATATATGTCCTGCTTCTGATTAGCACTAGAGATTCTAATTCTAACAAAAGTGCCAACAATCTTTTCATGAAACGTTTCCATATCATCAAGCAAATCCTCCACCAACTTTCATTTCAGGTAAATCAAATTTATGTTGTGGATATCGATAGCAGCATAATCCTCATGGTTGGATTGTGGTCCCCGTCTATCACCTTTCTTTCGCCCTTTACATTTCCTGTCTTTGTCATCAACTGTGCTAACTTTAGTATCTACAACTATCCCCCTGAGAACCCAAAACCAAGAAAGAGCAGAAGAAATGCTAAGAAGCTAAAGTATGATGCTGATGAAGACGACTCTAATACTAGAGCAGGGCCCTGCAACGGTGACTGGTTATCAAAAGATCTTCTGGAATTTGTGACCCACATGAGAAATGGCGACACTTCTACTATATCTCAGTTTGAAATACAAGATTTGTTCCAAATAACCTGTTAGGTTCTTTGATCGTTTAAGCTCGAGGTTGTTTAGACCTCATCTAGGATAATATAGTAACAATGATATAAATTGCACAGCAAAAATAATAAACACAAATCAAAGTTACTTCAAGGTCTTTCTTTAACATAGCCCCAAATAGTATTTGATCAGAATAGATCGGTTACTCTAACTAGTAACAGGGATCAAAGATCCTTGAGGCTAAACTCTAGACGTCTACACTAATTATACAAACGTGTACACACACACTTTTGTATCTAGTCGACTCTCATATGATGAACACACACTTTTCTGGATGCTAAAACCTATAACCTGTATCTCTTTATATACTAGATATATTAGGTTTTACAAAGGAAACATAATAAAATTAGGAAACTAATAATGATAAATTAATTAGTTATTCAATCATTATCTTTGACCAAATCTTTCAATTCTTATCTTTTGTAGTATTCTTTGACTACAACTTTGGTCCTTCATGTTTCCATCTTGTTTCATTCATGTTTTGTCTTATAAACTCAAATTATAATTCCCAACAATCTTCCCAAAGTTGATAATGACAAAACCCAATAAGCACAAACTTCCCCTGAAGTTGATATACGAATGAAACTTCCCCTTAATCCATGCTATACCACCAAGAATCAACAAGTTGCAAATCATCAAATCTTCTTCCCCTTTTTGTCATCATCAAATTAGGGAATAAAGTATGCAACTTCAATCTTCACAACCACGAACCAATATTACACTTCTAATTCAAGCCTTCTATCTCCTCAAATTACCCACCATTAAGTACAATAAGAAAAATGAACTTGAGTAGTAGACACTCACACTAGTAGTAGTAATAATGACTAGTAGTAGCAAAAACCTTCACCTTGATGTAGCATGTAAATGGTTAATTATTTTAACATTAAGCTTCCCCTTAAACCCATATGTTAACCATTTCTTGAATCTTCAATTCTGTAGGCTCTATGTAATGATTACTGATGAAGAAAAATTAAGTATAACAAACTTGATGAAGAAGTAGAATATCCTAAACTTTGTATCTTATGTCTTGCACTATAATATGATAAGAACTCATAATATTCTTCTTCGTTTTATGAGTAGACCTCGATCTCTTGATAAAATCCTCATCTTCAATGAGACACTGAGCACAACAACGTAACTCCTTTAAGTGATAGTAAATACATGTGAGTACTTTAACGTACCTCCTTACATCAGGTAATACTAGATTACTCAAGTCTTTATCAATAAAACCATGAAAGCACGAACAAGTTATCTCCAAGGCTAAAAGATATGATAAGAACATGCATCCAAGAAATTCGACTTCATCGTCAAATAAGTGATAAACAATCTTCTTCGTAATCACATCTTCAATAAATCTCCAAAAATACGAGCCATAAATCAATAAGAATAAACTATTTAAAAAATAGTTCTATTCGAAATCCAAATCCATCAAAAAACCAAGTATTGTCTGATAACAGACAAGCCTAGCAGTATTAACTACTTATCTCAGACAACATTAGCAGTACAATGAAATTCTTTAAACTAGCACTAATCTCTTTGGGCAGCAGTAATTGAACAAGCAGTACAAATTAACGAGTAGTACTAACTAGCAGTTGAAACTTCTTTGTTACTGTTAATTCAATGTTCTCACAACCTATAATTAGGGGTGTTTAAAAAATTTGAGAAATCGTTGAACCGAGCTGAACCGCTCACTCCAATACAGAAAAAACCCGAAACCAAAAAAATCAAAATATTCAAATAGTTGTACACGTATAATTTGTGGAAACCTAAAACACGTGATAGGTTCTCTGATCGTTTAAGCTCGAGGTTGTTTAGACCTCATCTAGGATAATATAGTAACAATGATATAAATTGCACAGCGGAAATAATAAACACAAATCAAAGTTACTTCAAGGTCTTTCTTTATTAATCAACACAGCCCCAAATACTATTTGATCAGAATAGATCGGTTACTCTAACTAGTAACAGGGATCAAAGATCCTTGAGGCTAAACTCTAGACGTCTACACTAATTATACAAACGTGTACACACACACTTTTGTATCTAGTCGACTCTCATATGATGAACACACACTTTTCTGGATATCTAAACCTATGTCTATGATCTCTTTATATAGGGAGAGATCAAGACTTACAAAGAAAACTAATTCCAGTCAACAATTGTATTAAACACTTAGTCAATGTATTTAATATGGTTGACTAAATAATTAGGAAACTAAATCAGCATTAACAAGGTTTTTGAAGAAACCCTAAAACCCTAATTCTTAAGAAATCAATTTGTGGTAAATAGTTTTATGGGGTTTTCAAGTTTATTTGATATAACAATGATTATAATTGTCCTCTCTACCTTTTTCGGTATGCAATACAATTATAAATCATTGTTACTATTAAGGGTTTCTTGGCATAGGTGATTGATGATGATGGATCTGGACCTCGTCGTATACATTCTTTTTTATCATCATCATTATTAGGGTTTTTATGTGAAACCCTAACACCATGGCTGCTCATCGATTTGGTTTGATTATATTCGATCTTTGTTTTCTTTGTTCATCTATATGGATCGATTGCATAAGAAGCAGCATGTGTGATTGGTTATCATGGTTATAGTTTAGGTAACATGATTTCTTTAAAAGTTTGTACTGTTCGACAAGAAAAGGTTAGTACTGTTCAAGTTTATGTTTGTACTGCCTTTGTTGTCCGAGAAACGAGAGTTTGTACTGCTAATGGTGTCCGAGAAGCAGTTAATACTGCTAGTCGTTGCCGATATTGGACAACACACAGCAAAGGATGTCTGACAGAACTGACAGTTTCTTGAAGTACCTGGTTTTTAGATGGATTTGGATCTCGAATAGAACTATTTTTTAAATAGTTTATTCTTATTGATTTATTGCTCGTATTTTTGGAAATTTATTGAAGATGTGATTACGAAGAGGGTTATTTATTGCTTATTTGAAGATGAAGTGGGTTTCTTGGATGCGTGTTCTTATCATATCTTTTAGCCTTGGAGATAACTTGTTCGTGCTTTCATGATTTTATTGATAAAGACTTGATTAATCTAGTTTTACCTGATGTAAGGAGGTACGTTGTAGTACTCACAGGTATTTACTATCACTTAAAGGAGTTACGTTGTTATGCTCAGTGTCTCATAGAAGATGAGGATTTTATCAAGAGATCGAGGTCTACTCTCAGAGAAGAAGTGTGAGTTTCTTTATCATATTTTAGTGCGATATATAAGACACAAGTTTAGGTTATTCTACTTCAGCATCAAGTTCGTTATACTTAGTTTTCTTCATCAATGATCACTACATAGAGCCTACAGAGTTCGAGATTCAAGAGATGGTAAACATATGGGTTTCAGGGGAAGCTTATTGAATAAATGTTTAACCATCTACATGCACCACTTGAGGGGAAGTGTTTACAAGTTGCTTATCTACTAAAGACCCCTATTGGATGATTACAAAAAGGGGAAGAAGATTATAGAGTTATGATTTGCAGCTTATTATATGTGGTGGCATGATACAAAGGATATCTGATTGAGGGGAAGCTTGAAAGTTTTGTTTCATTCAGGGAGATGATTACATCTCAACTTCAGGGGAAGCTTAGGCTTTATAATGAAGTTCGTACACGACTTTGTTTGTTTTGTCATCATCAAATAGGGTAAGATTGTTGGGATTCTAGATTTGATGAGACAAAATGAATAAAAGAATGAAACAAAAAGGACTAATTCAGCATTATGGGATTCTAGAAGACTTGAAGTTAAACAATAGTTATCTTCTCATTTAATGCAGTCAAACAGCGATTAATGACGATTGAAGATTAATTACAATTTGAAGATTAATGCTGATTTAGTTTGCTAATTATTTAGTCAACCATATTAAATACATTGACTAAGTGTTTAATACAATTGTTGACTGGAATTAGTTTTCTTTGTAAGTCTTGATCTCTCCCTATATAAAGAGATCATAGACATAGGTTTAGATATCCAGAAAAGTATGTGTTCATCATATGAGAGTCGACTAGATACAAAAGTGTGTGTGTACACGTTTGTATAATTAGTGTAGACGTCTAGAGTTTAGCCTCAAGGATCTTTGATCCCTGTTACTAGTTAGAGTAACCGATCTATTCTGATCAAATAGTATTTGGGGTTGTGTTGATTAATAAAGAAAGACCTTGAAGTAACTTTGATTTGTGTTTATTATTTCCGATGTGCAATTTATATCATTGTTACTATATTATCCTAGATGAGGTCTAAACAACCTCGAGCTTAAACGATCAGAGAACCTATCACGTGTTTTAGGTTTCCACAATTGGTATCAGAGCCTCGTGGCTCTCGATCTAGGATCTACAAGGTTTTTAAAAGAAACCTTAAAAACCCTAATTTTCAAGAAATCGTGTGGTGAAAGTTTTATGGGGTTTTGAAGATTCAATGCTAATGATTCTTATAATCATCCTCTCTACCTGTTTGGGTATGCAATACGATTGGTAAGCTTTGTTACTATTTATTTGGGTTTCTTTTTTATCCTTTATGCTCTAACTGATCAAACCCTAGACAATTAGGGTTTGTATATTTTTCAGATCTGATGTGGTGTATACACGGCTTGGCCCTCTAAGTCAAGAGATGATATCAAAGATGTTGAATAAGAGATTGGAGGTTGATCATGAAAGTACACAAGCATATGAACTACTAAAGTTCATCAGATCTCAAGTGCAGAAGTAGAAGAGTGTTTGAAAGAATCATCATCAGAAGACAAGAAGATTTAATCCAGAAGAAACTTGGGATTTGAAGATAAATCACAAGTTTAGGGGAGGATTGTTGGGAATAAATCTTCATCAAGAGTTAATACTGCCAAGGTATAACTAACAGTACTAATGGAGTTAGTACTGCCAGTACAAACTTAGTACTGCCAAGTGTTAGTTAATACTGCTAGAAGAAAGATTAATATTGCTGATGGTCAAAGCTGCTGACTTGGAGATAAGGATACAATGAGATAAATATGGAATGTATATCGTTTATATTTTAGGAAGATTTGTATATGATTATGATTGTTATTGATCCTAAAAGTTCGGTAGTTATCTTGTAAAGGACTCCTTGTGGTGTATAAAAGGAGATCCTAGGTTAAGGTTTTAGATATGCTTAAGAGATAGAGATACATCTTAGAAAAAGAACGTAAAGCTTCAAGGTTTGTAACCCTAGTACTAAGCAAGAGTACTCGTATTATCATTAATAATATTGAAGCAGTTTGTGTTTTGTTCATTGTTCTTTGTCTAGTACTGTTCCATTGATAAATACCTCTAGAGTATCAAAGTGTAGATTCCGCATACACTTTGATATACAAACAAAGTCTCAACCATTGTTATTTTGGATTTATCCAAGGTGACATACTCTTTACAAGGTAAAGAATCGATCAAGGCGTGGGATCAACAAGTGGTATCAGAGCCTCGTGGCTCGATCTAGGATCCACAAGGTTTTTGAAGAAACCTTAAAACCCTAATTCTCAAGAAATCGATTTGTGGTTAAATAGTTTTATGGGGTTTTGAAGTTTATATTGATATAAACCATGATTATAATTGCCACTCTCATACCTTTTTCGGATGCAATACAATTATAAATCATTGTTACTATTAAGGGTTTCTTGGCATAGGTGATTGATGATGGATCCGGTTCGTTATTTGTCTACATATATCTGATCTCGTCATTAGTGTTACAAGAAGTTTCAAGGCTGCTCATTATTATTTGTCGCTGCCCTTTGATGATCTGATGTTTTCTTGCACATCCTGCAGCAGCAAAAGATGCATGCTCATTGGGCTTCAAGGAATATAAAACAGTATAAAGTATTGATTGTGTGATCAACATGAAGAACAGAAAAAGTAGGTTTTCTTGCTGATTGCCTAAAAGAAGGTTTCTATTGTTTCGTTATATATTATATTTATATAGTAAAATGTTTTTGCATGTTGTACTGTCCGAACAAGAAGCAGGTAGTACTGTTCAGTTTATGTTTTGTACTGCCTTGTTGTCCGAGAAACGAGAGTTTTTGTACTGCTAATGGGTGACCGAGAAGTAGTTAATACTGACTAGTCGTTGCCAATATCGGACAACACTACATCAAAGGATGTCGGACCAGAACTACAGTTTCTTGAAGTACTTGGTTTTGTGGATAGATTTGGATCTCGAATAGAACTATTTTTCAAATAGTTTATTCTTATTGATTTATGGCTCGTATTTTTGGAGATTTATTGAAGATGTGATTACGAAGAAGATTGTTTATCACTTATTTGACGATGAAGTGGAATTTCTTGGATGCGTGTTCTTATCATATCTTTTAGCCTTGGAGATAACTTGTTCGTGCTTTCATGATTTTATTGATAAAGACTTGATTGATCTAGTTTTACCTGATGTAAGGAGGTACATTGTAGTACTCACAGGTATTTACTATCACTTAAAGGAGTTACGTTGTTGTGCTCAGTGTCTCATAGAAGATGAGGATTTTATCAAGAGATCGAGGTCTACTCTCGAAGAAGAAGTGTGAGTTTCTTTATCATATTTTAGTGCAAGATATAAGACACAAGTTTGGGTTATTCTACTTCAGCATCAAGTTCGTTATACTTAGTTTTCTTCATCAATGATCACTACATAGAGCCTACAGAGTTCGAGCCGTTCAAACATCACATGTTAAATTTACACCTGTTTCTAACGATTGAAATCCTAAAATCATTTCTTGTTTGTCTAGTTTTAACATATTTATACAATCACGTCTAAGGGTCATTTGACTTACATGGCAATATCGAGGTTGAAGCGTATCTTGGATAAGCGAGGTCATTTTCTTATTGTCGAAGTGGTCAAAAGGCAAGGTTTCTTGAATCACAAATTTGGCCATCCTACCCCAAACCCGAGTTGCCTCGTATTGCCACAACAATCTATCAACCCCATTGTTGTTTGACTAGAACCCGACGCCGCTTTCAAAGCGGGACAACTTTTGTTCATATAATTTTTGTTGGGATTCTAGATTTGATGAGACAAAATGAATAAAAGAATGAAACAAAAAGGACTAATTCAGCATTATGGGATTCTAGAAGATTTGAAGTCAAACAGTAGTTATCTTCTCATTTAATGCAGTCAAACATCGATTAATGCTGATTGAAGATCTCATTTAATGCAGTCAAACAACGATTAATGCTGATTGAAGATTAATTACAACTTGAAGATT
>BQNB010128963.1:0-19197 GCA_026074375.1 Tanacetum coccineum
ATGATTTTCCTAACCATTTTTATACAACACACATCTTTTGTAAAATATTATACATTTATAAAAATAATATAATTATGTGTGTGTTAGAACAATGCAAGCACAAGCAAAGTTTAAAAGTACATTTTCTTTTACTTAATTACCAATGTATTAATAAAATCTTTTATTTTGTTTAACCAACCCAAGGCCAAACAACGCAAGATGATGAAAATATTTAGACATTTTGTTGGAAGAGATATAATGTGTTGGAAAATATTTTAATGATGGGTTTTAACATATAATCTTAGGACATTATTTTTCTACACACTTGACAAACTAATAAACTCTTATTCATAAGTGGGTTACTACACTCAAAATGATCTACAAGATGTTTATGTAACACTTGTAAATATAGTGATCTATGCTTATATGCAATGTATAAATAATTTTGCAACTTAACGCAAGAAATCTAGCGTAATTCCTATTAGGCATAATCCGAAAACTAGTAACATACAAATAACATACATGGCACATGTGTTTGGATATATAATTAGCTCAAATACAAACTCAACACCCATTCGGCTCCAAATGTTGGAGTGCACTCCAACAAAAAAGTCTTGCTCAAACTAGGATGGAAGATGGAAGCCCAAACTCAACACCCATTCGGCTCCAAATGTCGTTTGAAGCCGAGATCATGATAATACGGCTCTGATGGTGAGTCTGTGTGGTCATTTAGTATAACTCTACTCTTAAAGCTAAATACGGAGTAACAAAGTTGAGAGGGTCTACAACAGATGCCCATTATATGAAGACTGGCTTTATAAAACTTGACAAATAACTTGCAAGAACCAGATCAGACATGCAACACATGAAAGACCAAATTTGGGTTCAATCACACTCGACCTGAATGGCTGTAGTGATGGATATTGAATACAACTTTGATGGATATTGAATACAACTTCGGCGTCACGTTTTCATGCCAATAATTGTCAATGCGACTAAAATGTAATAGACTAACAAACAAAACTACCAAGAAAATGAGATTAAAGGCCCCTTCAGAACAAAAAATGCATACAGAACAGCAATTTGCAGTATACAGCAATTTGCTCAATTGATACGTGACTTTATATTCCAAACGAATATAGGTGAAGACACAATAAACCGGATATCAAGCAAGAGAGTTTTGAGGTAACTAGTCAACATGATACACTTGGCTCTGCATGTTTCGTCAATAAAAAACACATCAATGGAATAAAACTCAAAAATCTTGCAGCCAAAATTCATACATATTATAGATAACAAGAATAATTCAGAAAACATAGACAGTATCACCATTAAAAAACAAAATCCATGATTTAGCAAAATTACAGGATAACACAACTCAGGTACTATAACAGTATCCTTCAGCTAATCCTGACATTTTAAGATTCAACAAAAAAACTACTAGGATTCTAATGCTCAAGAGAAACTGGAGCTTGGTGGGGCACCTCCTCCAAAGCCACCACCTCCACGTCCAAAGCTAGGCCTTCCACCAGTACCCTGAAAAAAAACATTTAAAACTAAAATTAAGCAAATTATCATCAGATAGTCATACAAGTGCTACCATTAACCATGATATGACAAACACTAGGCATAGTTAAAATTAAAGGCAAAATCAAATGTAACAATCAAGAGCAGTCATATTCAGATTACGTTTAGAAAATGATTCATTTACAAAACTTTAGGAGAAGACAAAGATAATTCATTTGCATTGGTGGTGCTTGATAATTGATATAGCTTATTAAAACTTGCTCTTTTACTTCTAGAAGATACAGATTTAAAAAACAGGTTGTAACATAGTGATCTCAAAACCGCTAAGATGTATCAAAAAGCAGATAAAGCAGTCTGAACAGACAAAAACAAACACCACAAAACATGCTACGTTCATGCAAAAAAACCTATATTTCATGATGTATCTACGAGAAAAGACACTAACGACAAAAAAATACTAAGCAAAGTAGTATCATTTACCCTGTTGAAAGCAGGTTGGTAATCAGCTGGAGCTCCACCCTTTTCACCAGCGAATTCCCCAGCAGGCCCTCTTGGACCAGCACGGTAACCATCTCTGTCACCAAATCTGGGTCTGTCTCCATCGAATCTGGGAGGACCACTGAAAACCCAAACAAAAACACATCAATCATCTTGCACTTCACAAAATCAAACAATCAAATTATAGGTCCAGATACGCAAAGTATACTTGCAGGCCAATACTAAATTCTGTCACTAAGATTTTACTCTTCCTTTACTAGTCTTGGTGCCAAACGTTAAAAAAAATGAATGCTTTCATGTTTACTATGTTGATCATTGGTTAGAATGATGAATCATAAATATCTTCTGATGTCAAAATATGTAAATGGTATATAGTCAGTACACAAGTAACTAAAAATAATACTTACGGAAGGCTTTCATGTTTACTATGCTGATAGTTACATAAAATGATGAATCAAAAATAGCTTCAGATGTCGAAATATGTAGATGGTTTATAGTGGGTATACAAGTAGTTAAAAATAGTAATTACCGAGGACGATCGCCAGGAGGTCCACCCATGGGACGACCAAGAGGCTTAGCAGACTTCTTCAAAGTAGCAGGCACGATATCAGAAGGAAGGTTCAAGTAAGTTCTGAGAAACTCAATCCCATCATTGGTCAAATACCAGTAGTAATGCATCCAAGCGAATGTCTCCTTAACATACTCCTTGGACTTGAAGCTCTGCATAAGCTTAATCACCTGCAAATTCGGTACATCGATTTCTGGATGCTTGGCCAAGTTGAAATCCTTCTTGGCATAGCAAACTCCCTCTGTATACACAATAACAGCAATTACTAACAGTAAAAAGTAGCAAATAATAAATGAGATATTTCGCTACACTTATTTAATAGGCTAACGAGCTTATCAAATTTTGTATAAGTTGAGAATCACATCAAATGAGCTATGTCAAACACCGCCTATACACAACTATTTTAGTGATCAAAACATATAATGCATAAACTTACACAAAAAGACTAACCTATGTCCAATGATACAACATAAAGACATAATCACCATTAACTGAATAGATTATCTACAACAAGTAACCTATTCATGATCATACACAAATATTATTATCAAAATAAAAGCATTTATATATAAGATAATAGAGCTAACCATAGTTTTACACAGTAAAAGATACAAAAAAGAGTAAATACCTTGAAAGAGGTACTTGGAGATGGCCTTGCGATTCTTGTCAGGAATGATCTGTAAAACATAACAAATGAATGAGTATTAAGAAAATAGTTAAAACAAATGGATCGTAAAATGAAGATGGAGTGAGAGTTTACCATGATTGCTGCTTGAAAATGGATGCAGCCGTTGTTAGGGTTTTTATTTCTTTCTTTAGCAGCACCTACCTCATCAAACCCTAAGGTTGTTATAGATATATGGACTTTGGGTTTTAACATGGGCTGGAGCTCAAGCCCATTGGGCTTTCTCATTCTTTAGCTTTGTTATTATACAAGCAAATGAACCCGCGCGTTGCGGCGGGGCTAATTTTTTCCCGAATAATTTTTTTTACGTTTCGGGGGTTTTTTTTGGGCGATGCGTTATGCGGGGCTAATTTTTAATATTTTCTTTTTTTGTATGATTCGGGGAAAAAAAATCTGCATTGGGACGGGGCTAATATTTTCTTTTTTTGGGACGGTTTTGTAAATTTTTTTACGGGAATTTTTGTGTAAGAAAATCGTAAATAGTTAAAAGGTGAGGGTCCGTTTTTTATTTTTTTTACTTTGGGCCAGATTTTAGGCTATTTTTTGCTAATTTTTTCCCGGATATTTCCTTTTTTGTATGATTCGGGAATTTATTTTTTTTGCGTTGGGACGGGTTAATTTTTTCCCGAATATTTTCTTTTTTTTGGACGGTTCAAAAATAAACACTTACCCCTCATTTGATTTTCAATTTTCTCTCTCCTCAAAAAACACACACACCGACTAACAAAAATTCACCCGCCGGAAACCTAACAACCATCGTCGGAAAACATAACAACCACCGTCGGACTTCATTCAATTAGTCTAAATCACCGGAAAATCATAATCAATCACGGTAAATCGCATTAAAACTCCGTAAATCTCCGAATTTCATAAAAAAACCGTCGATCACTGGAAAATACAAATGGATCACCGTCGATCGCCGAAAAATGGATGAAGATCATTTAATGAATGTTATAGAAGTGAATAAACTGATCGATCTGAACAAAGAGAGTATTGAACAAGAGAATGAGGTTGAATCAGATGGAGATGATGATTTACCAGAAGTTGCATATCCAGATACCGTTATGGAAGAAGTTACAGGTAAAATTACATGTGATTCTACTCTGGAAGTGTTTTGTTATGAATAATGAATATCACGTGTGGTTTTAGAGTTGTATTGTTCTGTGATTCATGTAAATCACAATCACATGTTATTCAATTATACGACAGGTAAAATTACATGTGATTTTAGAGTTGTATTGTTCTGCTCTGGAAGTGTGTTGTAATGTTTTGTTATAAGAAAATTATAATAGATTAAACCAAATCAGATTTTGTTTACATTTAGGAAGGAATGAATCACATGTGATTCTGATAAATCATATGTGATTCTGATAAATCACATGTGATTCAGGTTTAATCTATCATTTTATATTGTTTCTTTTTTTAGCTATTGCATGTGATTCAGTGGTTATATTATCATGAATCTCAAGTGATTCTGTTTTTTGATATACAGATTGTATGAAAACACCAAGAGCAACTTTATACGAGCACAATGAAACAACTGATGGATCGATATATTGGGAGCCTCATGTACAAGGAATTCCTATACCAGTTGTGGGGACCTACTTTGATACATTAGATAAAGCTATAGATATGTAAACAAATTACGCTGAAATTAATAGGAGGTTTTGAAGTTAAAAAATAGGACAAAGGTTAACAAAACCAGGAGTGGTAAAACACAAGTACATCATGTGTAATAAAGAAGGTGTTCCAAAAGGTATTAATGTCGACACTCTAGATCCTCAATATAGTGAGAAACAAAAAAGAAACACTATTCATCATATAACTGGTTGCAAAGCTCGTATCAAGTTAGTTTTTGATATTGTTTCTGGAAGATACAAGTTAGATCAATTTTACCCCAAACACAACTATGTGCTAATCCTAAAAGAGTACAAACACTTTACAAAGAAACAAAGTGTTGGTCCCTTGGAATTTCATATAAGGTTTATCAAGTTAAACTAATCTGATTCCATGGCAACAAAGTGAGTTTTAAACAAATATATATGAAGAATATAAAGATTAAGTTTAAAACACACAGAAATACTTTTCAACGTATAGGTTCTTATTAGAATTAAATAAAGAATCTATGACACACCTTGCTTGCGGAATAACAAAGTGGTTGAATGACAATTGGAGTGTTATCTCCTTAAAACTTATTATCTAACAAAAGTTATAAGAAATAAGAAAACAAACTATTCGACTAGAATTGAAACTTCGGCTTCAGTAGTTTCTATTCAGTTTGTTTGAAAGATAAATGAACTCTTCAATGTGTTTCACATTAATTGGAAGAGATAGCATTTACTCTGGGAATCCATTTCCTTTTATAGGCAAAGGAATTAGGGTTTACAAGTTTAACCTAGACTACATGGCAAGCATTAAATGGGTGGTTGAACTACCATTCAATGCACGTTTGCTTTCTTAGTACTAGGTACAGTCCTTTGAGGAAAGTTGTTATACTTCTATACCAACTTTAGAAGTAACATTTCCCAAGGAGATTGCTTTATTCCTTTTGACATAAAGCAATCTTTTTCCCGCCTTGTAAACTTTCTAGAAGTGAAACAATATGTTTCAACTTCTGTTAAAGAGATAGACATCATTCAGCTTGGAATTATCAACCAAGCTGAACTGAAGCTCTTACCAAGAGTCCTTCTTCAGGGTCTGTACCGCTGCATACACTGAAGTGAAGATACTTCCCAATCTTCTAAGGACCCGAAGAGCTGACGTTAACGGAGCTTCAGCGACTCAAACTGAAAGACTTCAGCTTGAGAAACACTTGGGGGATTTTATGTTTAAATCTACTGAAAGACTGAAGGGCTCAGGAACTGAACCTAACAGTCTCCCCCTATTTGAATATACAAATAGCTTAAGTTAAAACCAGTTGTAAGTGAGCAACACAACTTCTTCTTACACAACTGATATAAATTGAACAACATAAACTGATAACCTTTCATTCTAACTTTCATTAAAATACATTTACAAAAGATAAAGTTATTAAAAATGGTTTCCATTATACTGTCTTAGTTGTTCAATGAACCTCTTCTTTATGCTAAACTAGATGACTTGTGTTTCTTTGTTGACCTGTAATGGTCTTTTAAGTCACTGGTTCTTTTTCTTTTCTTGTTAGCTAACTCATTTAGCTCATTCAAAGGATCTTTTTCTTTGAGGGGTTTGTTTAAGTCAATCTTGAGTTCTTGTTCAGTTTGAGTCAGCTGATCCAATCTTGTCTTTACCATATCATAAATGGTTTTCCATCTTTTTTAATTTTTGTCTAGACAATCTTGTATTACTTCTCTCCATTCAGCCAAATGTAGATCACTGACTTTGAGATTTGAGATGACTTCTTCAGACTTGTCTTCCCTATATATTTTCAGTGTGATAGGGCCTTTCTTTGTGAGAACTTCACAATTTCCGATCTTAAGGCTTTTCTTTCTTTTCAGCATCTTGTCGCAGTATTTATCAAAGAGTGACTTCTTGTTTTAGTACTTTGTCACAACATTTGTGCCTAAAAGATCAACTAATTCATCTTTCAGGTTTGTTTCAGCATCCTTGGTGTTCTTCTCCCCCTCAGCAGGTGAAGCAGTTGCTTGGCCTGCTGAAGGAACATATCTGGTTGTAGTTGTTGATGCATTTTCCACCACAGTGGCAAACCTATTCAAGGTTCCAGTAACCTTGTTTAATAGACTTGGAAGGGAATCCAAAGTCTTGCGCTGTTTCTGAACTGAAGAAACTAGAACTGGTAAAGCTTGAAGCTCTGCTGGAAGTTCCCATTGGGTGTTCTTCAGTTCAGCAACCTGGGATGTAAGACTGAAGATAGTGGAAGTGAAGGTCTCCACTTTTGTTGGAATCTCTTTTAAGTCCCTATGTAGCTCGATTTCCATATCTTTAATATGTTGCTTTAGTTCTTTAATCTCTCTAGATAATTCAGTGAATTTTAAGGGCGCTCTTTCAGTTCAGTTGGTAAGCAGCTAGCAAAGTTATGTGAGGCGAAGAGTTTGGAGAGTTCAGGATTTAGAGAGGTTACCTAAAGAGTAGTAAGCTGGTTGACATCTGGATATGAGGGCCTAGCCTTCAGTGAGGCAACTTCAGCTTCAGTTGTTGCCTTTTGTTGTTCCAGCTCATCCTTCTATGACTTAAGTAATTGAACCCGAGCCATTAACTCTTGAATTTTAGCTGATTTTGGAGATAGAGGAGGTGGGATTGAAGTGTCTTCAGGCATATCTTGAGAAGTATCATGAGTTTCTTCTTCGTCAGCATCCTCTTCTTCACTCTCATCTGTAACAATGATGGGTTCATCTTGTGGGGAGTCAGGAGTGAAGAATGCAGATCTTGTGTCTTTCAAGAATTCTGATAAGTCCTCCAGCTTTATTTTCTTCGAGATATCATCAGCTCTAGATTCCTCATTTGTACCTGAATTAGTGTAGGCAGTTTTTAACCCATCTCTAGCAGATTTGGTTTTATCTACAAGAACACTTGGATTAGACCTTGTAAATATGTGATCAAATGATAGTTTTTAGTTCCTTCATCCATATCCTGTTATGAAGATATGGAATCATTAGGAGCAGATGATCCAGGATTAACTTCAGCTGTGGAATCTGCTAAAGCATCATGTGTTGATGCAGACTCAGAGTGCAAATGAAAGAAGCTGAATAAACAGGTTCAATAAGAGTTAAATGCAGACTTACCACTACTGAGCTGAGGGTGGGCTCCTTCTTCACTGGTAGCCCCTAAAGATTTTGGGCCACCAGCTGCTTGTTGTGCCTCTTTATGCATTTCACCAACCACAGGAGTGAGAGGTGAAGGATGGCTTGAGCTTTTATCCTTGGCCGAACTGGACTTAGTTTTTGTTTTTGATTGGCCAGTTTTGGTTTTGGATGCCTCAGTCTGGGACTCAGATGTGTGTTTTGAAGATTGTTTTCTTCTAAGTCTACTTTTTGCTCCAGGCTTTTTGCCTTGGGGAACCTCTTCAGCTTGTGAGGAAGGTTTTGGAGCTTTGGAGACCATAAGCACATCTAATTTGTAGATGGCCTTCATATGGGTAGTAAAGGGAGGTTCTTTAGGTTGGTTTGGCTTTAGTGTTCAGTTGTAAACACTGAAGACTTGAGTGAGGTTTATAGTGAGCTCCTCGTTATCATATTCAGGCATCATATGTTCCAGTAGAAGAGATATAAACCTAAGATAGGGAACAATCTTTTCCCTTGTCTTCTTACTCAACTTATGGATTAGATCCTCCCATATTAACTTGGCATAATATACCTGTACCCCATTGGCCAGAAAATACAAGATAGTGGCATCCTTATTGGATATTTGATCTAGGCCACCTGTTTTCCTACCTAAACATTGAATGATTTGACCCATCAGCAACCTTCACCTAGGAGGAAGAAAACTCTTTTTGAGAGTAACTTTTGCCCTAATCTCCCCATTGTACCCTATTATTGCAAACCATGGTCTTATTGTTGTTATAGAGGCTGGGGAAACATACATACTTGATTGAGGGAGGTATTGTGCCCTAAGAGCATTTCTAAAAGTGTTAATACCTATGTCTCCTCTAACTCCACCTGTGGGAGTGGATACCCAAACCTTAGAGTCTTCTAAGGTCTTTGCCGTATATTCACTCAGGTATTCTTTATATTGAGTTGGGGCTCTTGTAAATGCTTCTTTTAGACAGCATTTGGAAATGAAGTCTGACACATCCTTAAAGTATTCTTGGTTAGAGTGTGAGGGATATAGAAGTGCAACTTCATTGTTGGTGGTGAAGGCAATTTCCTCACAGGTGAACTCAAGCTGAGTTGTAGGTAAGAAAGGGTTTGGGATTTCGGGTTTGTCAAGAGTGACAGGTTCTTCTTTGGGAGTGATTTCGGGTGATGAGGTATTATGTGTTGATGTTTCTGCCATTGTGAATAGTTAGGGTTTTGGAGATTTGATCTGGTTTGAGGAGTGTGTGTGTGTGTTGTTGATGAGATTGTGAAAAGTGAGTTGTTGAATGATTTGTTATGATTTATATGATTGATGAAGTTACAATTTTTTGAGAAATTGTAATTTATTGTTTGAGGTTGTGAAGTTAATGGGAATGTTTAGGGTTTGTTTTCAACATGTGTGCTAAACTTTGTATTTAATGAAATTCAGCAAAGCATGCATCTGACACCTAGAACAGTGAACAACCGTCTATTCAACTGCAAAAGTAGGTGAGAGAAAGAGGATGAGGTCATTCTAACTTTTGGATTTCTTTTTTTAATATATTAAATATTAATGTTAAAAATCACACATTTTTTTGTTAAAAAACGACCTTTGGATTGATGTTTGAAAAAGCTAGACTAGGTTCAGGTTTGATGTTATGTCATGCTGAATAGATTATTGTAATCTTTATTATCATCAATCTTCCAGCGAAGGCGACAAAATCACAAATGCTCATGCAAATCCATGAATGAGACATATGTGATTGCTCAGTTACTTCACTCGAGAGATAGCTGAAGATTTAGATAAAATTATTTGTCTAGACTGAACTGAAGAAAATGAACTAGTTTTGTTCAGTTCTTGACTTAACCAATATCTGTGCTTCAGTGAAGGAGACAAAATCACATATGCTCATACAAATCTATGGATGAGACATATGTGATTGCTCAGTTACTTTACTTAAGCAAGCTAAAGGTTGTATGCAAAAACTGAATTGTCATTTAACATGAAAGTTTGTTCAGTTTAGGATGAAATCGTTGAAGCTTTAGTTTTCTTCAGGCAGCATTGAAGCTTCAGGTTTTGAATCAATGTTCAGTATACCTAGTTCAACAATCAATCTTTTGAAAGTTGGCTTATCCAGAGGCTTGGTGAAGATATCAGCAAGTTGATATTGAGTGGGAATGAAATGTAATTCAATGCCCCATTTTAGAATATGATCTCTGATAAAGTGATATCTAATATCAATATGATTTGTTCTTGAGTGCAGAACTGGACTGTTTGAGATTGCAATAACACTAGTGTTATCACAAAATATGGGTACCTTTTTCATATATGATGTCATAGTCATTTAGTTGACTTTTCATCCATAATATGTTGGCACAACATCCAGCAGCAGCTACATATTCAGCTTCAGCTGATGACATAGCTACAGATTGTTGATTCTAAGCACTCCAGCACACAAGTTTGCCTCCTAGTAACAAGCACCTGAGGTGCTTTTCCTGTCCATGTTTCAACCAGCATAATCAGAGTCTGAGTATCCTTTTAGGTTAAAACCTGAACATTTTAGATACCACAGACCAAGACTGGGAGTACCTTTTAGGTACCTAAAAAATGTTGGGTTTCAGAAGTTTCTACAACTTAGTGCTGCTACTTATACAAGTTACTATTGCCAGTTCTACTTAGTGCTGCTGGTGAAGAATGCTAAAGATTCAAGAAAATAGACTAAGTAGTTAGTACTGTTCGTTATAAATAGTTAGTACTGCTAGTACATTGTTAGTACTGCCACTATAGTTAGTGCTGTTAGTAGTAAGTTAGTACTGCTAGCATATAATAGTTCGTACTGTTAGGAGATATGCATGAGTTATTATAGGAATAGATATGCATTATCTATTCACACGTTTTGTAAGCCCATTAGAGTTTTCCTTGGTGTATAAAAGGAACCCTATGACTAGTTAGATATATAAGTTTCATACATAAGTTTCATAAATATTAATAGTTAGTAATCTGTAACCTAGCAGATTAATAGTAATCAAAGTTCTGTTTTATTCATTGTTAAACCCACAACCCACTCAAACAAGGCCCTAGTTTGATTTTTGTTACACCAAGTCTTGCATACACACTTAAAATCAACCCCTTGTAATACCAATTGCACTCAATTTGATCAATCCCTTCAAAATTAAAAACTAAGAAAATCAAGAATCTTAAGAAACATATGCATGGTGACATTTCTTGTAGAGATGATTGTAGGATAATTGTAGAGGTGTTTTGGAAGTAATGGAGTAATTTTGATGATGGATCTATAGTTGTTGTTGGGGTTTCGACACAAACCAGATAGGGAGGGAGAAGAAAATCCTACTGCTTGTTTTGGTGTGGAAGTGAATAAGGAAATTGTGATGACAAGGTTCATATAGTCCTTGGAGTGTATCAAAATAAATGGGCTTGCTTGTTTGGGCATATAGGGCGGACGCAAAAAGGGGTGTGGGCTTAGTTTTTTTTGTCAAATTTTTAGTAAAAATTTTTTAGAGGAGTGTTTGGTTTTTGGTTTTGTAGGAACTAGTAAAAAGGAAAGGGGTGTCTGGTTTTTAGTTTTGATGGAGACTAAAATTAAAGAGGGTGTTTGGTTAATTTTTTTGATTGATGAATTTTTATTATTAGTTAGGCTCAAAATATGTAGTTTAAATGCTAAACTTGCAAAAATATCATTTTTGACGCGGTTTTTGGCAATTACGCGAGAAAAGTCGGGAAATATTAAATATGAATAAATAAGCTTCCGAAGCTAAAATATGAAATTAGTGATTTCTCAAACGTTAAAACGGATAAATACCCAAAGTGTGACTCGCATATAAATAAGAATGACGATTTTCCCAAATCGGCCAAAAAGCAAAAATAATAATTTCTATTAAAAATAAAAATAGAAATAAAGCTCGGTCTAAATATTGGCCGCGAAAATACGAAATGTTACAGTCTTCCCACCTTAAGGGAGCGTCGTCCCGGTGCTCTATTCGACTTATCTCCATATGGTTTGCGACGGTTGATACACATTCGGAAAAAATCCATATCACATATTACGAGTCGAAAGAAGTTCAAGATAGCCATTTGTACAAAAGCAATAATGATAGCGGTTCGAAGAGTAAATGCAATGATTCGTACAGACGTATTACTTGTTAAAAGAGACGCACGCCATGTCGGATACACATTTGGAAATAATTAAATGAGCAAATTACGAACCGAAGGAAGTCTAAAGACTCATTCGTATGAAGATAATAACGATAATGATTTGATGAACGAAGAAAATAAATTATTCGTATAAACGGATTACAAATCAAAAGAAAGTTATTCGTACGAATGTCATACACTTAAGCCCACTCATTTACAAATCGTTATTTACATCCAAAGGCGTCCCAATCCATGTAAATAAGAATTAGAAATTTATGGTTCAGTGATTTATAATTTTCTTATTCAAATGAAGAGGCGTCCTAATTCATTTCAATAAGATAATTATAAATTAGCCTACTTAAGCATTGTCACAACAAAGCACGAGATCAAAACAATGTTACATTGAGAAGAAGGAGTCTCCTTGGCGGCATGATTCTTCAAAATCATAAGAAGTAACGAGAAGAATAATGAGACGTTAGTCAATCGCGTTCCAAAGGCAAGTGCCAAAAGACGGCACGATTCGAGGTGACAAGTTAAAGTTGTACTCCCATCAACTGGAAGACTTCAAAATGATGGAGGTCAAATGATAAATTAACCAGCGGAATTGACAAACTACGTTGAATTTCAAAATCATCAAAAGAGAATAAAGTGAAGCCATGAAAAAGTTTGAAGTTAATTGTAAGAGATCAAAAAGAAAATAACCCATATGTATAGGTACCCTTATATAATACCAGTATCAATGTTCAAGGGAGTAAATGAGAAATCAAGAAGTACGCGATAATCGGAGTGGTCAATATTTATATAACTGACCGATATAAGGTAAATAGTAAGACATCATAAGATAGACGTAAGAGAAAGAAATTTTAAACAAGTGTTAAATACTCATTATCCATGTAATAGTAGAATAAATTCAAAAGAGAGCATATGAAGGATCAGAGAGCATGCGCGCGGATATCGGACAACGGTGATTTTTTTTTTTGAAAAACAGTTATAGACAAGGTTTTGAAAACGACCTAGTTCGCTATAACTTGAGCTCTGATACCACTCTGTAACACCCCCAGACACCCCCCCCCCCACCCCCCCCCAAAATTCACAACGCAATGGAATAACCAACTTGGGGTCTATTCATAGCATAAAGTACCAAAGTTACGAGAAAATGTCTCTATAGTGAACAGTTTTGAAAATTCAAAGCATTCGATAATTTTATAAAATATCAAGAGTTTAAAAGAAATATAAAATACACATGTCCCATTTGAAATAATAATAGAAGAACACATATTTTTTAAACGTTTATTGAATGTACTGAAATTATAAAGCCTTCAAAAAAAAAATTGTATCCGCACGACTCGAATGCTTCTAATGTTCAGCTAGCAATATAATAACCTAAAAAAATACATGCAAAAACGTCAACAATAATGTTGTTGAATTCATAGGTTTAAGTAAAAGCATTATTGAAATAATTCAAGAAGTATTTCAGTAAGAAAAGAAACGTTACAACATTTAAAAGTATTAATTTTGAAATCCAAGTAGTGATTCAATAAATCAAGTAAGTTCAATAGTGGATCACAAGATTTAAGTACTAGTAGACTACGAAACGAATTCAGTAGTCCAAAACATGTATTATTGCACTAAGCTCATGACCCCGAAACCTTAACGTAACGCCCTTTGAAGTCTATAGAACGTATGCCAAACATTCTAAAGGAATTCAACCTGTTAAATGCGCCATGGCCAACTTGTGACCAGAAATTCAAGGCAGAGATTGTCAGTCCCGATAGATCTACCCATAACATTCAAGCTTACTCAATTAGTAATTAACGGTTGTTCATGATTAAAGGGACTTAATTGGCATTGCGGTAACTTAGGCAATAATATTCAGGCAACAATCTGGATAGCATACAGTATGAAAGCACTTGTGTCAAATGTAAAACAAGTAATGTGTTCAAAACTCTCAGTTTTCATATATAAGAATTCAGTGATCTCAAATCATGTAGTTAGCAAATCAAGCTTTAGTAAATTCATGACTAAACAACCATGTATTAAAAGTCATGTAGTAAGCAAGTAAAAGGTTTAGTAAAAATAGTCATGTAACGCTTAAGTAGTAGAAATCAATAAATTTGCTTAGTAAAACGAGCATGTATTCTCACCCCGAAAACAGTTTATGAAAACCATTAAAGGAGAAAAGGTGGGGCTATGAACTCACCGAGAAGCAATGAAGTATCGAACGAAAAATTCAACAAGGAGATAATGGCGACAACGTCTCACCCGCGACCTATAATGATGGTGCGCGGTATAAGAGTATATTTATAAGAAAAATGCATAAAATGCATAAGTATGTAAAATATATACATTCCGACATATATGAAATCTTATATCGTAGAATCCATGAGTGCGTCAAACTTACTTATTTATTCCCACTAAAACGAACCGCCTTATGTTTAACTCTATTTTAACCCATTCCGACTAATATGAAATTTTAATAAAAATTACCCATTTTGACCCATTATAAAGATTAAGACGTCTAGATGCGAGCAAAAGCGAAATACTATCATATTAGTCTTAATTTCAGTTTTAGTTAATATATTTTACGCCTTCATCATTCTCCATAACGCTAATTGACCATTAAAAGAATTTCGCCAAGTTTGACTTTTTATTATAAATTTTCCTTAAATCTGACCCGTCCAAAACGACCCGCTAAATCACATTTTCACGACTCGGACTCTAAAGCAATTTGATGTAAAACGACGTTTCGGACAACTTTTTAGTTTTACCCGAGACCTGGAACGGCCCAGAAAATGACCAAAATGCCCCTGCAAGTTTCTGCAGAAAACTTATCTTTTTCCTAAAAATGTAATATCTAATCCTAAGCTTTTTGACCCGTTAACATACGTTTTTAGCCTTAGTTATCCTCGCGAGAAAGTAAAACGGCATTTTAAACAACTTTTTAGTTTTACCCGAGACTCAAAACTCGACAGAAAAGGACGAAAATGCCCCTATATCAGATCTGATGCAAACTAAAAAAAAGAAAAACGCAGATTTTATTCTAAGCTTTTCGACCCGTCATTACGCATTTTTAGACTTAGTTGTCCTTGCGAAAAGTAAAAACGACTTTCTAAACAACTTTCATGTTTCGGCCGAAGGCCGAAACGAACCATAAAATGACAAAAATGCCCTTTTTCAGATCTGACAGCAACCGATATTTTTAAACTAATGCAGAATTTTAGCGAACATTTTCTAGACTTCTTTTGACCATAAAAACTTCATTTTTGAGAGTTACGGGTCGTGCCTTATATCGAAACGAAGCTTGGAACGTCCTCTATCATAATTTGAAGACCAATTTTAGTTTTAACAATTTTTGACTTACTCGAACTGAGTCGCTAATTTTCTGCATTACATGAGTATCTTTCAACTCCTTCAAAACTTCGTTTTCAAGTACCACAACATCGCCAACACACTTAAACTACCCTAACACCACTACTAATAATCTCAAACTAACTATGAACCTCAAAAACGCACATGCAACACAATCAATGGATTCTCGATTTAAAATCAAATACATGCAAACAATCTATAATTTAATCAACATAAAAGTAAACCAAAAATACTTACAATCTTTTAAGAATGCAAGAAAATCACAACACACAAACCCTCCTTGGTTTGTTGTTGTTTCCGAAACCCACAACCCACTCAAACAAGGCCCTAGTTTGATTTTTGTTACACTAAGTCTTGCATACACACTTAAAATCAACCCCTTGTAATACCAATTGCACTCAATTTGATCAATCCCTTCAAAATCAAAAACTAAGAAAATCAAGAATCTTGAGAAACATATGCATGGTGACTTTTCTTGTAGAGATGTTTGTAGGATAGTGGTAGAGGCGTTTTGAAAGTAATGGAGAAATTTTTATGATGGATCTATTGTTGTTGTTGGGGTTTCGACACAAACCAGAGAGGGAGGGAGAAGAAAATCCTACTGCTTGTTTTGGTGTGGAAATGAATAAAGAAATTGTGATGACAAGGTTTATATAGTCCCTGGAGTGTATCAAAATAAATGGGCTTTCTTGTTTGGGCATATATGGGCGGACGTAAAAAGGGGTGTGGGCTTAGTTTTTTTGTCAAATTTTTAGTAAAATTCTTTTAGAGGAGTGTTTGATTTTTGGTTTTGTAGGAACTAGTAAAAAGGAAAGGGGTGTCTGGTTTTTAGTTTTGATGGAGACTAAAATTAAAGAGGGTGTTTGGTTAATTTTTTGATTTACAATTTTAATTTTAGTGTATGGCCCAAATATGTAGTTTAAAATGCTAAACTTCAAAAATATCATTTTGGACTGCGGTTTTTGGCAATTACGCGAAAAGTCAGAAAAATATTAAAATTTAAATGGGGAATTAAAAAAAAAAAATTTTTTTTAAGCTTCCGAATCTAAAATTATGAAATTATCCGATTTTCTCAACGTTAAAACGGATAAATACCCAAAGTGTGACTCGCATATAAATAAGAATGACGATTTTTCCAAATTGGCCAAAAAGCAAAAATAATAATTTCTATTAAAAATAAAAATGAAAATAAAAATAAAGCTTGGTCTAAATATTCGTCGCGAAAATACAAAATGTTACATCCTCATTATCATATTCAGGCATCATATGTTCAAGTAGAAGAGATATAAACCTAGGATAGGGAACAATCTTTTCCCTAGTCTTCTTGTTCAACTTATGAATTAGATCCTCCCATATTAACTTGACATAATCTACCTCTACCCTATTGGCCAGACAATACAAGATAGTGGCATCCTTATTGGATATTTGATCTAGGCCACATGTTTTCCCACCTAGACACTAAATGATTTGACCCATCAGTAACCTCCACATAGGGGGAAGACAACTCTTTTTGAGAGTTCCTTTTGCCCTAATCTCCCCATTGTATCCTATTGTTGCAAACCATGGTCTTACTGTTGTTATAGAGGGTGGGGAAACATACATACTTGAGTAAGGTAGGTATTGTTCCCTAAGAGCATTTCTAAAAGTGGTAATACATATGTCTCCTCTAACTCTACCTGTGGGAGTGGATACCTAAACCTTAGAGTCTTCTAAAGTCTTTTTCGTATACCAAAATTCACTCAGGTACTCTTTGTATTGAGTTGGGGCCTTAATGCTTCCTTAGACCAAACATTTGGAAAATGAAGTCTGACACAAATTGTCCTAAAGCAATCTTGGTAGGGTTGATGGGATAAGAAAGCAACTTCATTGTGGTGGTGAATGCTCCACCTTAAAGTGAAACACAACCAAAAGAGTTGAGGTAAAAAGGGTTTGGCTTTGCGGGTTTATCAAGAGTGACAGGTTCTTCTTTGGGAGTGATTTCAGGTGATGAGGGATTATGTGATGATGATTCTGCCATTATGGATAGTTATTATCATAGCTTCAAGGTTTTGTAACCCTAATACTAGTTAGAGTATTCGTATTAATATATTAAAGCTTTTGTTTATTAATCTGTATGTTCATTAGAATTACTGTTTCATTGAAGAATTCTTCTTATATTAAAAATTAGATTCCGCATAATCTTTAGTATTATCAAACAAAGTTTCTATCATAGTTGTGTAGGATTTATCTTGCATAACTAAACCATACACAAGCTAAGGAATTCAAGATCCATTCAAGTGGGATCAACAGTGAACAACCGTCTATTCAACTGCAAAAGTAGCTGAGAGAAAAAGGATGAGGCCATTCTAACTTTTGGATTTCTTCTTTTAATATATTAAATATTAATGTTAAAAATCACACATTTTTTGAAGAAAAAAACTGACCTTTAGATTGATGTTTGAAAAAGCTGGACTAGCTTCAGGTTTGATGTTATGTCATGCTAAACAGATTATTGTAATCTTTGTTATCATCAATCTTCCAGCGAAGGCGACAAAACCATAAATGCTCATGCAAATCCATGAATGAGACATATATGATTGCTCAGTTACTTCACTCGAGAGATAGCTGACGATTTAGATAAAATTATTTGTCTAGACTGAACTAAAGAAAATGAACTAGTTATGTTCAGTTCTTGACTTAACCAGTATCTATGCTCCAGTGAAGGCGACAAAAACATACATGCTCATACAAATCCATGAATGAGACATATGTGATTGATCAGTTACTTTACTTAAGCAAGCTAAAGGTTGTATGCAAAAACTGAACTGACATTTAACATGAAAGTTTGTTCAGTTTATGATGAAATCGTTGAAGCTTCAGTTTTCTTCATACAATACTAAAGCTTCAGGTTTTGAATCAATGTTCAACATACCTAGTTCAACAATCAATCTTATGAAAGTTGGCTCATCCAGAGGCTTGGTGAAGATATCAGCAAGTTGATATTGAGTGGGAATGAAATGTAATTCAATGTCCCCTTTTAGAAATGATCTCTAATAAAGTGATATCTGATATCAATATGCTTTGTTCTTGAGTGCATAACTGGATTGATTGAGATTACAATAGCACTAGTGTTATCACAAAATATGGGTACCTTTTCATATATGATGTCATAGTCTATGAGTTGACTTTTCATCCATAATATGTTGGCACAACATCCAACAGCAGTTACATATTTAGCTTTAGCTAAGAACATAGCTACAGACTGCTGCCTTTTTACACTCTAGCACACAAGTTTGCCTCCTAGAAACTGTCAAGCACCTGAGGTGCTTTTCCTGTCCATATTTCATCTAGCATAGCTAGAGTCTGAGTATCCTTTTGGGTGAAAACCTGAACATTTTGGATACCATAGACCAATACTAAAAGTACCTTTTAGGTACCTGAAAATTCTTTTAACAACAATAAGGTGGGATTCCTTAGGATTTGTTTGACATAAGCTTCTTCTTTAAGTTTACCATTAAGGAATGCACTTTTGACATCCATTTGATAAACTATGAAGTTTATGTATGTGGCGAAGGCAAGAAAGATTCTGATTGCTTCAAGCCTTGCAACTGGAGCAAAGGTCTCATCATAATCTATGCCTTCTTGCTGGTTGTAGCCTTGAGCCACAAGTCTTGCCTTATTTTTGATGACAATTCCAGTTTCATATCTAATATTTCTAAAAACCTAT
>BQNB010128964.1:0-18422 GCA_026074375.1 Tanacetum coccineum
ATTAAATGCTAAATCCTAAATGCTAACATGTTTAGTATGATATATGCATGTGATGTAATCATAATGTTATGTGACTTTTTATATGATCTATTTTTTTTTCTTGTGCACCCACACTAGATTATTTTAATGCATAATGAATTAGATTTGTCTATCTAAAATAAGCGTATAGGCGTCACATAGTCTTTTACATCAATATCTTTGATTGTTATGGTTAATACATTTAAGTGACTTAGTGTCATTTGCATGTGTCTTTTGCATCTAAAGTATTACCTCGTGTCACTAAAATTTATTGAGTACACATGAATAATCGTCTTAATCCCTAAGGGTTTTCGTTTAGATCACTTTAATCATTATCTTATTCATTTACTTGATTCTTTCCTTCACAAAATACGCTTTTCGTCACTCGTCGTAAACGGTCAAATACTCAAAACTCCTCATAGTAACTCGTTCCCACTCTTCTGTTATTATATCAATCGTCTCCTATCTTTAAGGATATGCTCCTTATATATAAACGGTTGTATCACTCATTTCTCATATCTAAATCATTTTACGAAAACCTTAATCACGCCTCTACCACTACATAGATGGCTAATATCTTCTCTCCACCATTTCTACTACCACCTTTAAAATAACCTCATGCCTCATCATGTGATTGTTCTATGAGCATTCACAATGCTTGAGAAGAGCTACTTAACTTCACGGTTGAAGATCGTCGTATGCTAACCACCATCCGTCTTCTCATCGTCAAGCTCATCGCTTTTGACATCGCTTGTTTTCATCTTTATTTATTTTTATTATTCGACACGTTATGTCCGGATGAGCACGGATTAAGTGGGAGGGAAACCACACTCGTTCACATATAGTCTTTCACCAAATACTCTCTAGAACTCACAAATGTGATTCTTACTCACTAGAAACCAACTCACAAGAACACTCAACTTTTATTCTAACACACAAGTACACCCCGTTCACACAAACCGCAATTGGTTCTAATCTCTTACCCTAACTTCAGTATTAGGGTTAATAAGACAAGAACACTTCACTCTTTGAATATTTTCCTCATCACTAGAACTTTTAACCCTTAGGTCGACTTTACAAGAACGTTGTCAACCACACACTCAAACCTTACAACTATACTCTACTCTTGATAGTAATAGTTAGTTCAAGAACCTTCAATCCTCATAAACATTATACTCAAAGCATATACCTACACAATCTTGATATGAAGAACATCTTCACCTTCATCAAGAACACTTCACCAACCTTATCACCTTCACTACCAAATATTGGTCCTCACCCGCAAACTCCCTCACCAAAGAAATTATCTCCTCAATACCATCACACACTTGTTCAATAACCATTACAAGTGATCCTTTCATTTTTTCCATAATTGTTTCTTTAAATTTGTTTCTACTTACTAGCAAGTGAAGAACACAAAGAAGACATTCAAGCTTCAAGTGTTATTGAGTCACCACATTTTTGTGTCTTTCATTTTTTTCACTATGAAAGAACTACCACCTCATCTCACATATCCACCTTTGTTCGTCAACATTGGCAACCAACAATGCACTTGTTACATTAGCATCACATGCAATCCAATCACTCTTGTCATTGTCAGTGCAAATGATATATTAGTCTAAACCGTCTTTGCCAACCTTAGCTCAACACCTTCCTTCTTTGTTCTCGCTTATTATGGGTGTTCACGGGGCAGTTTGGTTCGGTTAGTTAGAAGATTTGAACTATCCATCGCGGGGCGGGTAATTCATTTTACTACCCAAAACCAAACCGTACTAATAGGGTAACCGGACATGCGGTTACTCGCAGTTCGGGTCACAGTTAACCATTCTAGACGTAATAAATTGATCTAGAACGTAAAATGTCATTTTAGTAAAATTAGTTATGATTGAATATACATATTAAAGTCATACTATAGTTATTTCGTTACAATAACTGCATTCAAATTAACATACATAACATATTAACCAAAATTATTTATTCGACATGTATTGTAAGTTGCAATCACGTTAATCAACTTTTACACATAGATGTTAATATATCCGAATCCAAATCATCATCTTTGGTAGATAATGACATCTTAAGGAATACATGCCTTCTTAATAAGTTGGTACTTTTATCCGAATGACATCTTGGAAGAAGTCATTCTCATAACAATGGTGTGTCAATCAATAAACGAATTTCATTCTCATTTATTAAATTTGGTGTGATTGGTTGGATAAATTTGGTGTCGATTGAGTCTTAGTCATCAAGCATGTGTCTTGGTTCTTTTTATTTCATCATTTATGTTGTTTTTTTAAATAAAGATTGCATGTGTCTAGTTTCCAACATTCCTTGAAAGTACCATAGTTTAGTGTACTCATACCTTGTTCCCTGATAGTATCTTGCTATATGTATTTTTTCTATCATCATCTCTTTTATGATTTCTTTTGTGAGAATATTATTTTTAACGCTTGCATGATGCTTAAACATCTTTATGGCTTGGTATGTTATCCTTTTAGGACCCTTAATTGCTATTGTTCATGATTTAAGTATTTACATGCTAAGTGCTTTGGGTTTTGGCTACAAAACTTGGTTCTACCCATTTTTAAGGGTCTAACGGATCGACAGATCCAAGGTTGGTGGATCCGTCTATGCCTTTGTAGATCTGTCCCTCTCACCAGACGCTAAAATTCAACTTTTGTGATTTTTTAACTTTTAGCACTTTTATTATATTAGTTATGATACTTGAATCCTTGAACATGATTAAACCTTAGGATAAAATAGGTATTGTCATATATCTAATTTTTGTTAAATACATAAGGCTATCATCATCTTTAAGTATTTGTGTGTTGTCTTGTAACTTTGGTTTTGTTAGTACGCCTTTATAACCGAATCCTTGGTGCCCAAACAAAGGGGAAGCTTCCCATTATGAACTTATTGAGTTGCATCTTATATACATTTAGTAGTAGTTACTCATTGCTGCGCGGTCGTATAGTTACTTCAACAAGAAGTTTTTTTTAAATCCCTTGGGCAGTTGTACTAACCGTTGTAGTGTAGTATATGAAAGTCATTGGGGGTTTGTTATCGTTCTCTAGGGAATAGGTTGGGAAGACTCGAACACAATCTAACAAAGGTCTATAGGGATTGAGAGAAGATTCTTTTTCTGAATTTTTATGTTTTTATATTAAGCAGGTAAATAATGGTTTGAGGAGGATTTGGTTTGGTTTTAATTAATTAAACTAATTATAAATCTACACTACTTTGGTGATAACTTATATGGTAAACTAAATGTATTTACTTAATCATGCACTACTTCTTAGTTTGCTTCTCCTAATTCTATTACTTTGTCACACTTGTGATGATCTGTGTAAGTATTTCCTTAGTCATGAACGAATTACATGAAAACGCCGTCTATGTAATATTCCATTAAGGCAATGAACATGTAAGGTAGTATGAAGACTATTACAAGGCCCCTAAGAGTACGTTACATGCATTAAAACACTTAAGAGGGATCAACCATATTAGGGGTAAGGTAGTATGAAGACTGTTACCGATGGTATCATTTCTACACACTCGCGTTTCCCTAGACGTCTATGCTAATGTAATATTTTATAGCTAGTTTTCTAGAGCTTAACGTGCACATCCATCACAAGAAGCAATATTAAAAGGATCTACAAACTAAGTTTTATGCAATCATAAGTAAATACTAATGGTTCTAGCCTAGCATATTATATGGAAGCAAAGAACAAGAATCAATCAAACAACTCATAGACATATTGAATGATAAATGATAAAATACTTCACTTGATTAAAACATGTGTTTAAGACTGATATAAGAGGGATGCAACACCTTAAAAACAAGCCTAATAGCTGCTATAATCGACTTCTGAAGGTAGGGTTTGTCTCCCAAAAGTTACACACTAAAAACCCTAAAATCGAGTTTGTATATATAGGAAAACAGGTGCGACGATGTCGCGTTATAATCCTGATGTAGTCGCCCCACCGAATCTTCTAGGGCTTTTTAAGTCGGTTGGATCCTGACGCCGTCATCAAAATCCTGACGCTATCCTTTGTACGTTCTGACGTCGTCACATGTAATTGTGACACCGTCTCTAGCCATTGTACGCATTTTCTTCATCAGATTTGGTGTAGAGTTGTAATCTTGTCCGTTTCTTCTCCAAATGAGCCCAAGTCACGTGTATTTCCTCTAAAAGCTTCCTAAATGCTAAAAACATGAAAAAAACGATTAAGCACGTATTTTGGGCATATTTGTATGTTTTATGGGGTTAAATGACCCTGAAAAGTGTATAAAATGACACCATATCACCTATGTAGAGTGCAGACTAAGATAATTCAATGTGTGGATGCGTATATCTACAATAAGATAAGAAGAGAAACGCTTAGGTTAGTACGGAGCATAGGGGTGGACACTAAAAACTAGCTCCGAGCATAAGAATCGGATGACATGATTATGGTATGTGTTTAGAGAGAGAAAGTACTAATGGAGGAAAAACATACCTCTTTTGTAAAAGTGAGCCAACTATTTATAGGCAAACCTAAGGAATCACATAGGCTCTGCTACGTGTCTCATTCAGATTGGATGAGAGGAGCATGATCTTGCTAGCCAATGAGAGAGCGTTTGTTGAGGGTTCAAGATCGCGCGCATATGTAACAGTTATGCACGAGCGGGAATAAAGGACAACCATTTACCTTTGTTGGATCCACAAAATATTCTGTTTGTCTCTTAGCACGGAGCCTTGTTCTGTTATCGGAAGCTTGGGTTCCTTAGAAGCTTTGGGCTCCGTTTTAGGTAGACTTTGTTGTGTATTGGTGGATTCCCTTACGGTAGCCCCGTGTGCTTTACGTTAATGATCATTTCGAAGAGTCATGTATATATCATCGAAGGCTAAGCTTTGCCCGTAATATGGGGTACACCATCAAGCCCCCTAGTTTGATGTGTTCTGTAGGTCTTTGCAGCATAAGTCATCAAACTCTATTTCTATTAGAGAGTATTTTGGCGGGATTTTCTAAACAAGTCTTTTCTAAATTAAACGCCGAAGGCTCGAAGTGTTTTTTTGGCGCCTTTCATATCTCTTACCTAGGACGTACTTGATTGTTTTGACCATAAATGTGTGCATGTGTCTTCACACATTCTCCACTTAACTGTTTCCCTTCATACATGGACGACCTAGATTTGTCCTCACTAGGGCATAAATATACCATTTCTCTTACTTGTTTAACTTTTATCGTCTCTTCTTCTTTTGATAAATGTTTAACCCCCTCTCTTCTGTCATTAAGAATCCGTTTTCCGGTCTCTTCTCTTATTTTCCAGGTTTGTTTCCCATCTATCTATTTCTTTGCATTATCTCAAAACGCAGTATTGCAAGTGTTACATGTTGTGCCACTAGAGAAGAATATTTGGACTTTCTTAAGGATTTTAACATCCCGCTGCATTATGACCCTATTCGTCCTAACTCCCATATTACTGCCTTGGACGAACCCCTCTGGTTACATTGCTCTGTATAAGTCTCTTTTCACTTTTGGAAATTTGCGCTTCCCCTTTAACAGTTTTTTTCTTGACGTTCTTGATTTCTTCAAGTGTCACTTCTCTCTACTTAATCCGCTCGGCATGGCTCGGTTAACCTCTTTTGATTTGGCATGTAGGGCTTATGGTGGAGAACCCACTTTGTCTCTTTTTAGATCTCTATGCTCCATCATGTTGGCCGAAGATTGGTTGACCTTTCAGAAGCGTCCTGGTACTTTTGTCCCTTCTATTTTTAAATGTTCATTAGGTAGTATTCCTAGTTGGAATTCTAGGTTCATCTTTGTTCGTGAAGGGTTGGTCTCCGAACGACGCCCTGGTCTGATTACTTCTTTTAGACATGGCTTGGGTACTTATAGTTTCCCATTCTCGTCGAAGCCTTTTGATGTTGTTATATGCTCTCGTCTTTTGCGGTATCCTTTTACGGCCCAGACATTCCCGAAGCATATCCTCTATATTTGGCTGATTCTTAGGAGGGTGCTCCTTTACAACATTTTATTTTTATTGATGGTGATGGTATGCTTAGTTTCTTGTTTTGTATTTACTGTTTATCTTTTACTATTCTCTTGCTAATCTTGAACTTTGTTTTTCCAAAGATGACATTAAGAGATTTTCTTCATTTCCCCAGGAATCATTTGGCTTTCTTTTCGGTTAGGCCCGCTGATATTCCTATGTCGGTAGGTATCCTTATGATTCCAGCCACTAACGTTTTTGATAAAGAGCTTGAGATGGCTGTTGCTAGTCTGGTGGCTAATAACGCCGTTGGTTCTGTGGATGTCGAGGTTGTTCCTGTCTGCGGGTCAGGGGAGTGTAGCTTCTCGTGTAGTTCAACGGAGGGCTACTGCCCCTTCCGTGAGCATTTCTTTAAAAGGGAAAAGAATTACTTCTCCTGATTCAGCTAACTTTTCATCATTTAAAAGAAGAAGGCACATGGCTTCCGACGAGGGCCCCTCTTCTCCTAAGTTAATTTCTGACTTTGCTCCATTTTACGCTGAAGCTCGTGAGGCTCTTTTTGGCTCTTTAGCGAGTACGAATAATCTTGGGGATAGTAATACCTTTCTTCCAGGTTTGTTGCCCCTTACATTTTTTACCTTTTTATTACTTGCATAACTCATTCTCTTTTTTCCTTCTAGGTGTTGAGGAGGCTCGCTCTTGTCATGATGTTCTTCACAATCTCTCCTACCCTGACATCCAATGTCGTCTTGATGGCTTAACTTTACTTGAGTTGGCAAATTTTCATGACGGAGCGGACTTGAGGTTTGTTATGTCTAACAATATGCTAAATTAGGAGGCTCAGACTCTTTTTGCAAAAGTTTCTAGGTTGCGTGATGAGGTTGTTGTTTTGAAAAAGCAACAATTTGAGTCTGCACGCGTTGTTTCCAAGCTTGTGGTTGATCTAGAGAAGGCTAAGGATGGACAAGGTTTTAGGGAGAGCATGTTTGGTTGTGACCTTAAGGATGAAGATTCTAGGCTTCTCAAGGATGTGGCTAGTTTATAGGATCTTGCTAGGCTTCCTGAGTTCGCTAAAAAGGTTATCGAGTTCAGATCTTCTCTGTGCTCGGTGTTAGAGGTTTGAGGAGAAGGAGGTTGTTTACCTTTCCACAGAGGCTAGCTTGCGGTCAAAAATTGATGTTCTTAACGATAAACTAAAGTTGGCTAACCAGGAACAATCTTTGTTGGTGAGGTATTTTTTCCCTCATGCAGTTGAAAGGCTCCCTTTTAGTGTTCCTTTTTAGTTTTGTCTTTATCTTCAGGGAGAAAGCTATGCTTGTGGTAGGAGTCAAGCCTTGTGGGGGTGGTTATAGGAATACCAATATATCAAAAACATACATTATTGATCTAGAGTTTAGAGATGGAGGAGAGAAGGCTTTTAGGTTATAAACAAGAAAGAGAAAGAGATTAAGAGAATGATTAAGCACAATATGGAATCGTTAGTTTTACCAACCCACTCCCTTCCTCTATGTGTTCCTTTTATAGGGCAAGGACACTTTGGACATGTTCAACTATAGGAGTATGTGGATAACATAACTACCCGATATGTAAAATAATAACTAACGCCTAAGCCATGACTATGTCATTCAGGTGAATCGGACAACTTTTCTGTATCTCTAATAGAGGTGGCTAGCTCGGGTGTTGATTTAGAGCTCGAGGACATGAAGGACTTTGATCCCAATGTGGAAGAGACTTATGACAGAGCTATCGATGCCTTCTACCAGGTCAAGTTACCTTGTGTGGATCTCCTTGTCTATTATGCTGGTCAAAGCATAGGGAAGCTTATGACTCTAAACCCTCCGATCATCCCTTTCGGGAATGCTTTTGCTGTTGGTCCTTCTGCTAGCCCTTTCCTCTGATTCTCTCATGGTTATTTTATGATGTTTAGTGATGTTGTGCTCTTGTTGCACTTTTCAGATTCTCTACTCTTTTGATGGAGGCGAGTGTGTGCCTCTTTTCATGGTGCATGCCTGCCCGTTTAGATAATATCTTTTACTTTGCTGGGTAATTGCTTACCCGTAAACATATGTTTAATTATGACCATGATGTGTGGTTTTTATGTACTTCTTTGCTTTGTGGTATATTTGGGTTTTCATTAGCTTTGCTTAGCTTACCCTTGCTTGCTTAGGGCCATCAGGGGTGGTTCATGGTACCCCTTAGGTATAGTTTTATGCATATGCTTATTTGTTTATGTTTTTCCCACCTTCTAGTTCTCAGAGGGTAGCTAATCCTCCTTCCCCTTCAGGTTTTGCGATCATAGGCTTTGTTATTGACACTTAACTCACTTTGTAGTGGTTGAAAGTGTTCGATTTCATTTTCATCGTTAGATAGGCTAGGAGCCATTATAGTTGCCTTTCCTGAAAGTCTTTGGTAAAGAAAGATAAAATTGAAATGAAGTTAGTTGACAATAGATTAGAGTTTATGCCCCAACCTATGCTGACTCGTCTTACATGTAAAAAAAATCAGTAGTTGACTATCCACTCTAGGTCCTTTGTATACTTTCCTTCCCAGTGTGTTAGGAATATATGGCTCCCTTCCTATCTTCTTCAAGCACTTTGTAGGGTCCTTCCCATGTTAGTCCCATCTTGCCAGTGTACTCAACTTTACTTGCGCTAGTAAGTCGTAGAGTGTAGTCTCCTAGTTTATATACCAATCGTCTGACTTTTTGATTATAATACTTTTCAAGTTTCGTCTTGTACACAGCTTCTCTGTTGATCCCACTTTAATAGATCAAATTCCTTAAGCTTGTATAAGGATTAGTTATAGTAGATAAATCTAACACAACTATAGTAGAAACTTTGAATGTATTAAAGATTATGCAGAATCTAATCTTTAATATTAAGAAGAACTATCAATGAAACAATAATTATATCAATATATAATTCAACAAACAAAAGCTTCAATATTATAATAATACGAATACTCTCAAAGTATTAGGGTTACAAAGACCTTGAAGCTATGATAATTCTATGAATGACTTGTTTTTGATACTCTATGAAGACTATTGATATTGGTATGATTCAATCTCTATGCCCTAGGATCTCCTTTTATACACCAAGGAGGCCTAAACGGCTTACAATACTTTCCTAAGTAATCATAATCTTCTAAACAAATAAGTTATACATATCTTTTACCAAAATATCTCATACAAATCATATAAGCAGTACTAACTAACTCAGCAGTACTAACTTCTTCACTAGCAGCATTAACTCCTTCATCATTAGTAACTTTACACTAGCAGTAGTAACTACTTAGCATATTTTCCAGTCTTTATCTCTGAGCAGTCTTAACTTCCACTAGCAGTAGTAACTTCCTCTAGTAGTAATAACTTCCTCTAGTAGCAGTAACTTTGTACTGGCAGTTGTAACTTCACCAGCAGTCTTTAACACTTAGAATAATTTAAATTGAAATTCTCCAACAGCACTAACTTTGACTGAGCAGCATTAACATCAATAAGAGCAGCAGTAATACTAGCAGCATTAAGAAGGCTTTTAATCCTAACAATCTTCCCCTAAACTTGATATTCTTCTTCAAAATCATCAAGTTTCTTCATTTAAAAGTTCCATAATCACCAGGAGGATGCTTCCAAATACTTTATTGATTCTTGATAAGTGTAGAATACACATATCCGTTTTGTACCTAAAATGACCCAATTAAACCCAAAACATACCAAAAATAGCAAAAATATGCTTGTATTTGTGTTTTGTGTATGCAGGTACGGATAAGTCAAAAATCACAAGAAAGCAGTCAAAAATGAGCAAGCACGGACACGAGAATCAGAAGAGTACAAAGCCGAAGCCAGAAAAGTCAAGCCTCAATCAAATCATGGTCAACAAGGCCCAAAATATTCCACTTAAGCCCCTCAA
Organism: Tanacetum coccineum; assembly: GCA_026074375.1. NCBI lineage: Eukaryota > Viridiplantae > Streptophyta > Magnoliopsida > Asterales > Asteraceae > Tanacetum > Tanacetum coccineum. The sequence goes on from BQNB010128964.1 coordinate 9,898, forward strand.
GTTTCACAAAGTCTAAGAATAGCCCCTCTCCTCTTAATGGGCCATACCTGGATCCTTAAGCCCAAAACACTAGTCCATTTACCTTTTCTATAAACCACAAGGGCTAATCTTGGTACATTTAAGACTTTCTATCAGCTCTCACTATTTGATAATAGCTTTTTCTTCTTCTTTGTGGATCTTCCAGTCAACAATGGTTGGAGGCTTAGTAGCTAAAGGTACATCATTAATTGTAACCTCTTCTTTATCTGGAATGACTTCCATTAGACTTTGAAGCTCTGCTGTGTTTTTTCCTCTCCACCTTGGCTTCTTCAGTACACCTGCTTGGTTCTAACTCTCTCCTGCTCTCTTGAAACTAATTCCACAAGTCTGGTTCTAAATCAAAACATGTGACCCTTTTGAAGCTTTGTCTCAAATAATTTTTTGATAGAATCAAAGTCTTAGACTCTAAATCTTTGTGCTTCCAACCTTCCTGTTTTAAGTTAAGTAATCATGATCTTCTTTTGTCGAGTCTTGGTTGGTGGTTTGTTCCTTTTCTCCTCTGCTCTTTTAGCTGCAAAGTGTTTTCTTCTTTGCTCTAGGAGTTCTTTAAACAATGTGGCTTTTTCTTTAATTGTGAACTGATCTGGTTCTTCAGCTTGTAGTCTTTCAGCCAACTGGTAATAAGCATCAACTTTTGCTTGAATGTCATCCCAAGCAATATTGGCTTCATCAATCTTTTCTTCTTTAGCTCTAGGAATTCTTTCCTCTTCATCAATCTCTGCTTGTAATTTAAGTACAATCTCTTTATCAAGCTTGAGTTGATCTTTCTTCTTCAAAGGCTTCTTAAGTTCTACCAATATTTCCGTGTGCCCGTTTTGTCCTAAGTTAGACCTTGTGAAGAATAGTGTGTTGTTGAGAGAGTGTTACCTGGCTCTCTTGAAATGCAAGACATTTAGCTTGGGTTGTGGGGCGCGTAAGGGATGCCATGAGCACGTGAGCCAAAGGAAACGTCTTCTAGGTAGTAGTTAGTGGTAAAGGTTGTTGCAGTTAACGAGTAACGTAGTACTTACCTGAGAGCAACATCATCTATTTCTTCAACAACATTGTTCATTTTGTCCTGCAACAAACACGTTCTCACCATTTAAAAGTTGCCACACAACATTTCATTAATTTGTAGCATCATCTTGAACAGTTAATCCAGGGTAATGCTCCTCATCAACATCAATAGCATTAATGATCCTCCTTGTTTGGATGCATTCTTGGTTGGGAATTAAGGTGGTCTAGACTTATTTCTGTTAGTATATATTTAGTTAATTCTTGCTTGATCTTTTGTTAGTACTGGTTAGACGAGTTACCAGAGTTAAGTACTAGTAGTACTTTAGAGTTAGTGTAACTGGTTATGTAATAGTTAAGTCTAGCTGTATGGTAGAAGTTAGTTTTAAAGTTTGAGATATTGCATGAGATATATTATGGAAAAGATATGCTTGATCCTTTGTGTACGCGTTTGTGTAAAGCCCGTAGGGTTTCCTGGGTGTAATAAAAGGAACCGCTATGGCATATTTAGTTGATATAGAGCAACATAGAACAACTCCAATCATAAAGATCAATGAGCAAAAATCATATTTGTATGCTAGTAAGATTCAATTTAGAATATAATGTTTGTCATGTGTTTACTAAATAATGTTCTTCTTAAGCTTTCTTGATTTGTTTATGCATATTCATTATATAGTCAAGCAGTGTTCAGTATTTGTTGATTTGGATTTATCTAAAGAAACAAACCCTTTGCAAGCTAAAGGTTCAAGATCTATTCAGTAAGGGATCCAACAAGTGGTATCAGAGCTTGTGTGGAAACTCTGAATAAGAAGAACTCCATTATTTGAAGCAGATCTGCAATCAAACCAGTAAGATGGCTGAACAAGACACTCCTCCACCAACTATCACAGCATTGAAAATCCCATATCACTAGAAGGTGGTATATGATATTTGTGGAGCATGAGGTGAATGCGACATTACATCTGTCAACACAGGACCCATAACTATGGGTGTAAATTGACAATGGAGATCTGGTAAAAGTAGAGGCTTGCTCCATCAGTGAGAACAATCTGCTCATACTGCTCCAAATCTGCCAATCAACTGGCTGCCAAAAGGTATTCTGGAGAAAGAGAAGTGTTCGTTGTGCATCGTGGCTCGAGGTGCATTATCCGGAAATGAATTTTACCGAATTAAGTGGGCATATATTGGTTCATCCCGTGGGCATAAGCGCTAGTTGGCTTGCAATCAACATCAAGGGTTACCAGGTTTGGAGAGGTTAATGAAGAATCCACAAAAAGTATGGCAGACCCATACCCATACGGATTGTTCTAAAACATTAGTTTGAGAACTTTACCAATGCATCAAATGAAAGTCTGGATAAGGCTTATGATATGTTCCAAAAACTCATAAGTCAATTGGAGGTTCATGGTGCTCCAGTATCAAAGGAAGATATCAACAAAGTTCCTAAGAAGTATTCTCCGTGTCATGGGAGTTCTAATAGCCTTAGTCATTTCGAGAAATAAGCCAGACATAGACCAGGTTGATGATGATGACTCGACAAACCTTTGAGTGGATGTAGAGGAGTTGAAAATGTCTTCTAAGTTTCCCCCTCCCCCTCCCACCCATGAAGAGAAAATATTGCTTCTGTATTATTTTAATCTATCTTATTTTATATTTTATAATTTTAAATCGTTTTTTTTTATCTTAAAATTGTTTCCCCATAAGTATCTAATCTTTCTAATTCTCAAAACTTGGATTCTTCTCTTCCTCTGAGAATACTAGCAGGCACTAATGAAGTTTGTACTGCCTACAAGCAGTGGAAATTTTAGAGTTGTACTGCTTGGTTGGAAGTAGGTCATCATAACTCAGGTTGTATCATTACTCCAAGTGCTGATGAAGTAGTGTGCTCTTTCTTTACACATCAAGCAACCAGTCCTCCACTTAATAATGAGGATTTGCAGCAGATTGATCAAGATGATTTGGAAGAATTAGATATTCGACAGCAGGTGGCCATGTTAACTGTCAGGGTGCAGAGATTCATTAAGAAGACGGGAAGAAACTTGGATTTCAAAGGAAAACAACATGTTACCTTTGATAAGTCAAAAGTTGAGTGCTACAACTGTCAAAGGAAAGGGCATTTCGCTAAGGAATGCAGATCAGGAAGAAACCAAGGGAAAAGATCTAATGATGACAATGGCAAGAGGAATGCAACATCAAATGAACCTTCATCACAAGCACTGGTGGCTCAAGATGGTCTAGGAGGCTATGATTGGAGCAATGATTTTGATAAACCAGTTAATTATGCTTTAATGGCCATCTCCTCTTCACGCTCATCAAGTTCTTCTGATAATGAGGTACAAAACTGTTCAAAACAATGTCTTAAATCTTTTAAAACTCTTCAAAAGAATTATGATAGTGAAAGAGAAAAACATAGCATAGCCAGACTAGAAATTCAGGGTTATGAATTAGCCTTAGAGTCTCTAGAATCTAGAATACTTGGAGATGAAAAGAATGAACTGGATTGGGGTGAAAAATACGAGTTTCAAAATTATGAGCTTAAATGTAGAGAATTAAAAATTGACAGCCTTAAAATGGAACTAGAAAAAGTTGTAAAGGAAAGAGATGAGTTGAAAGTTAAGATAGAAAAATGGGAAGAATCATCTAAGGGTCTTAGTAAATTACTCAATAGTCAAATGAGTGCTAAAGATAAAAATGGTTTAGGATATGGCACACAATTGGATGAAATAAGTAACAAGTCTAAAACTGATAGTGAGATTAGTTTGAGTGTTTTTGAGGTCAGATCAAGTGATGAAGATACCACACCAGCAAATGATAGGTTCTCCAAAGCTGATGGGTATCATGTTGTCCCCCCTCCTATAACATGGAACTTCCTAAACCCAAGAGCAGACATATCATTTGCAGGTTTAGATGAATATGACATTAGAAAGAAAATCATTGAGTCAAAAACAACTAAGCTTAATACTGATACTAGTAAATCTAAAACCAGTGAGACTGTAGGTAAAACAATTGAAGTAAACATGGAAAAACCTAAGTCAGTCCAGGAATCAGTTGTGCCTAAACAAAAGATTAACAAAGACAAAGTCATCATTGAGGATTGGTACTCAGATGATGAGGATGATGTGTCTGAAGTAAACACAGTTAGTCCTGTTAAGACTAATGTGATTCAAACAGTTAAAACTCAAGTTGATAAAATTGGTCAAACTTCTCAAAAAGAAGGAATTGGATTTAAGAAAATAAAAGCTTGCTTTGTCTGTAAGAGTACTGACCATTTGATTAAAGATTGTGATTTTTATGCGAAAAAGAGTCCAGAACCTAAGTTGAAAACTGTGGCCAATACTGGTCAAAGGGTGGTCAAACCAGTATGGGACAATGCTAAAAGGGTAAATCACCAAAAAATTTCAAACAAATACCCTCAAGAAAGAAGGACTTTTGTCCCATCATGAGTACTAACCAGGACAGGGTTAATCCTGTTAGGCCAAATGGGAAAAGAGCAGTACATACTGTTAGTACTGCTAGGCCTATTAGTACTGCTAGGCCTATTAGTACTGCTAGGCCTGTTAGTACTGCTAGGCCATTTGCCCCAAAAATAGCACAAACTGGTAGTGCTATTAGACCAATTTACCCAAGAATGGACAATGTAAGACCAAGAGCCTCATATTCACCAATCAAGAGGTCTTACTACACAAAACCAGCTTTTAGACCCAAAAACTTAAAACAAGATGTTAAAACTTCTAGGGTTAAAAATATGACTACTGCTGGGACAAGAGCAGTAGTTAATACTGGTAAGGGTAAGATGGATAATGCTCTTAAGAAGTCAAGGTGGGTTTGGAGGCCCAAGGGAAATTACATGGATCATGAGTCCAAAGAAAAAGGATCTTTCATACTCAAAAAGTTTGAGTATGTTGACCCAAAAGGGATATCCAAGTCTGTGATGACTTGGGTCCCTAAGAGATACTAATTTCTCTTACTTATTGTGCAGGGCAATCCAGAAAGCATTCTACAAGATCATGCAGTGGTGGATAGTGGTTGCTCTAGCCATATGACTGGCAACAAAGCTTATCTTTCAGACTATAAAGATTACAATGGAGGCTTTATGGCTTTTAGAAGTGATCCCAAAGGAGGTAAAATAACAGGTAAAGGTAAAATCAGAACTGCTAATTTAGACTTTGATGATGTCTATTTTGTAGATGAACTTAAGTTTAACCTTTTCTCTGTCTCACAAATGTGTGACAAGAAAAACAGTGTCCTCTTTACTGACACTGAATGCCTTATCCTGTCTCCTAGCTTTAAGCTTCTTGATGAAAGTCAAGTTGTACTTAGAGCTCCTAGACAGAATGGAGTGTACAGTTTGGATTTAAAGAACATTGTTCCTTCTGGAGGTATAACTTGTTTATATGAAAATGCAACAACAGATGAGTCTAAATTGTGGCACAAGAGATTAGGTCATGTGAATTTCAAAAATATAAACAAACTTGTTAAGGGACACCTAGTTAGAGGCCTACCTTCTAAAGTCTTTGTGAATGACCATACTTGTGTTGCCTGCAAGAAGGGTAAGAAACATAAGGCCTCCTGTAAGGCCAAGTTAGATAGAACCATCAGAAAGCCCTTAGAATTACTTCACATGGATTTATTTGGACCCGTCTCAGTAGAAACTATTAATAAGAAAAAGTACTGTTTGGTTGTGACTGATGATTTCAGTAGATTTAGTTGGGTATTTTCTTAGCTTCTAAGGATGAAACAAATGAGATCTTTTATAAATTTATCATAGGCTTGGAAAACCAATTGAACCATAAAGTTAAAATCATTAGAAGTGATCATCAGACAGAATTTAAGAATCATGCTATGAATGTATTCTGTGCTAAGAAAGGGATAAAAAGGGAGTTTAGTATGGCTAGAACTCCACAGCAAAATGGTGTTGCAGAAAGAAAAAATAGGACCCTAATTGAGGCTGCTAGAACTATGCTAGCAGACTCACTTTTACCCATCCCATTTTGGGCAGAGGCAGTAAACACTGCTTGCTATGTACTAAATAGGGTATTAGTGATCAAGCCTCAAAATAAGACACCTTATAAACTATTAATAGGTAAACTACCTAGTATTAGTTTTATGAGACCTTTTGGGTGCCCTTTAACCATTTTGAACACCTTAGATCCCTTGGGCAAATTTGATGGGAAATCAGATAAAGGATATTTGCTTGGATACTCTACTTCTAGTAAGGCTTTTAGAGTATACAACAAAAGAACCAAAAGAGTAAAAGAGAGCTTGCACATTGATTTCCTTGAAAATCAACCTATTGTAGCAGGAAATGCTCCTGATTGGATGTTTGATCTTGATTTTCTAACCAATACAATGAATTATATCCTTGTTAGTATAGAAAATCAGGTTACTATGGATGCAGGTATACAGGAATCTTATGTTGCAGGTTCATCAGGAAATAATAAAGAAACTCCTCAGGAGTACATACTGCTTCCACTACATCCTCATGGACCAAGGATTTCAGTAAAAGATGTTGTTCTGGATGCAAAAGAAAAACCCTCTGAAAATGCTACTAAAGATAATGATGTACAGGATTCAGAAGATGTTGCTAAAAAAGAAGAACAACATAACTTGATAGAAACTAAACAAGCCTTGAAAGATGATCTTGAGAAGTTGGTTACTCAAGAATTGATTGCTAAAGCTATGGATGATGCTACAAGACAGGCCTTTGAAGAAGAAAAGAAGAATATTGCATCTACAAAGAGGGCAGCTCAGGCTACCATTATTAACAAACTTAATACGGGTAGGCAATCTGTTGGTACTGCTAAAACACCATATGTTAGTGCTGCTAGTACTCCCACAGGTGCAAATACTGGTGAATCATCATTTGTCTATCTTGGAGGACAAATACCTATTGATGCATCTACTCTCCCCAATGTTGATTTACCCAATGATCCAAATATGCATGATTTAGAAGATGATTCTGATGTATTTTCAAATGAAGGTATATTTAGTGGAGCTTATGATGATGAAGATAAGGGTGCAGAGGCTGATTTCAACAATATAGATAACACCATTGATGTCAGTCCTATTCCCACACTCAGAATTCATAAGGATCATCCAAATGGTCAAATTCTAGGAGATCTTAAATCAACAGTTCAAACAAGAGGAAAGATTCAAAAGGCCTCTTCAGCACAACAAGCTTTGGTAAGCTACATGATAAATGCTTAATTGTATATATTAATTACCTGGGATTTTGCCAAATAAAAGCCAGAAAATGCCAAAAGGATAGAAAAATGTGTGCTTTTGTGTCTATTGTGCAGGAAAGGATAAAAAAGACAAAAGGAAGCAAAAACAGTCAAAAACCGACAAAGAAACGGAGAAGACAAGACAAGAGAGAGATTTGAAAAGATCAAAGCCAGATCAGTCCGATACAGCAAAAAAAAAAGAAAGTCAAAGAATCTATGTTGACAAGTTTACAAAGCTCAAGGGTTCATTTGGATGAAATGAAGATCAAAGGACCAAAATTGTAAAAAGAGGAAAGTTGTTTTTTTTTGGGAAAAAGAAAATAACAAACACAAGGGCTGAAAGTGCAATATTTGAAACTTGTTTTGCACTACAACTAAGGAAAAGGAAACGCAGGGACCACTTTTGTCATTTCTTCAAAGTTCAAACATAACACACGCGGCTAAATCCCTAACCACCTTCCCAACAGAATTTCCCGCCAAAAACCAACACAAACCCATCTTCTACAAAACCCCTTCCCCGCTCCTCTACACTACAAATAACCTCGTATTAATCACCCTCCACATCATAGCGCATACATGGCATCACTGGATTGGTCTAATTCCTTCTAAAGGCCACGTGGCAGCTCACAATTAGCTCGAACATGTCATAAGCTCATCAACAGCTTGAAGTCTTCATTCTCTTCTTCATTTCTCTATAAATAGGAAGTTTTAGGGTTCATTTGGAGAGTTAGCTAGCAAGTTAAATTTTTAGTTTGTAATTTTTTTCTTATTTTTAAGCATTTTCATTTGAGTTTGTCAAATTAAGCTTTAAATTCTTGTACCTTTGTTATTTCAACTTGTACTTAATCATTTTGAGTAATAAGATTCAGTTCTTAAGTATCTTTGTTCTTTGATTTCAAAATTAAGCTGTTTTCTACCTAATAAGCTCTCATAAGCTCTTTTGAGCTTAAACTTGTTAATAAGCTCACATTTAGTCAAAACTCTGTTTTTAGTGATTCATTTACTCATTTTATACAATTTACATCAAAGTATGATAACCTGAGTTCATTGGATTCATTGTGGAGGTTCAAGAGAGTTAATAAGCTAATATTAGCTTATTAAGCTTAAAAGCTCAAGGTATAGAGGCTAGGAGCCATTAGGTTTACAATCTTAAGCCACTCACTCAACAAGAGTGGCTAGGTCTGAGACTACTTAAAATCTCAGGTTTCCTTTTCTAAACTTCAATTTAGCATTTATAAGCTTAATTCATATTGCCTTATTCTTTTGAAT